>ML355142.1:72761-180509 GCA_005239505.1 Nicotiana paniculata
CCCCCCCCCCCCCCCCCCCCTCATTTTATTAATTATTTATGTGCTAAAATTGGTTGTTTGGTTCTAGTCTCATAAGTTTGTTGTTAATCACTGATTTTGAAGAAGTTAGTTAATCTTGGTTTTTGAATTTAGTTGCTTCTATGCATGGCTTAATTGTAGTTAGGGCTTCTAGATTTTCCTGAAAATTAATTATTTAATCCTAGTTGCAAGTTTAGGGTTTCCTGATTTTTTGGGATTTTCTTAATCCTGAACTGATTATCTTTATTTATCTGTCGTCTCTTTATTCTATTTTTTCCAACCCTATTTTGATTTTAGGTTAATGGATTTAGGTTTCATGTACCCCTGATTTTCATGCACCTCTTCCCTTAGATGTTGTATAGGTTTAATTAATTGATTATGTATTTTTAGTTTAGATTTTCAAGCTATTTCTTCCACCCTAAAATAGTTTATTAGGAGAGTTAACCAACTAGTTTTCACTTTAGTCTAATACTACATGTCTTAGGCATGTAGAGTTTAGTCATAGTCTAATCTTTATAATTCATTGACCTTGACCCTTAGGTTAAACAACATATTAATCACTCATGTGTGGTAAATTGAATCAGTAATCACACATGTTTAGGGGTTTATTCTGATTTGTTAATAATCTTTAGAAGTGAATTTTGCATAATTAACTAATTTAGGCTAATGTTTTAAAATAAGACCACTGACTCCTAACTTAGATAACTAAGTCTAATTACTTAACTAAGTTAATCACATAGTAATATCACTTAAATTAGCTAAGTTTAAGTCCAAAAACAATTCAATTAGTCTCAATTGCTTAAGCTTGTTTCAAGTCACTATTGAAGAAGTGTAATTTTCAGCTTCTTCTTTAGTGTTAACCATTAAGCTTAGTCTCTTAATAAGTTCAAATTAGTCAACACTAATAAATAACTTAACCTTTAATACTAAAAGGGTAACTACATGGGTGTTGTAGGCCGTTTTAGGAATTTCAACAAGAGAATCTTGGTTGTAACAGCTCAAGAAGCTTCAAAACAAAATAAGAAAAACACAAAATCGAATATTTTAAGTAAAAAAAAAGTAATTTTTTGGGGATAAAAAGGAACTGTAAATAGAAGAACTTTCTAGAAACAGTACAGTTGTCCTAGCTGTTACAAATATGTCAAGATAGGATAAGAATGGATAGTTGTACATGTACTATTTTCAGATTTTAGGGATAAGGAATATTCCCAAATTATGCCACCCTAGGTTGCCTATATATAGGCTAGGCTATTTTCAGATTTTGGGGAGATTTTTGAAGAGAGACTAGACAACAGATTTTTACAGAGAATTTACACACACACACACACTAGAAAATACTGCTCTGAAAATATACCACTACTCTGAAAAACAGAAAGGTTACTGAAAATATCAAAATTAGTCAAGAAGATTCTGAAAAAAATTGGGTTCTTTTTGGTTATGACTTTGCTGGGAAAAACTGGTTTTCTTGTTTATTTTTCATTCAAAAATCTGGTTTATTCAAGCTGTTGTTTCTAGGTATTCTTGCTGGTCTTGTTGCTATATTGAGTTCGAAATTTCTGGGTTTTTTTTACCTTTATTTGGTCACATATCTTGCTATTTTTTATCTCTTTAAAGATATGTAAACTCTTTTGTATTAAATGAAACTTTATTTGTTTAAATGTCTATGAATGTTTGCTGAAATCTGTGTAGCTAGTTGTGTTTTTTCCTGATTTGTGTGAACACTTTAAGTCCATTTAGAATTTTCATAGATGGCTATGTTGTCCTTAGTTTGAATGGCATTAGGGAAGTGAATATGACCCTCCAATGGTCAGATTCATTCCATAATAATGCACAAAGTTCTTTTACTTTGTTTTGTTATAAAAATCTAGGAAAAATGCAGGTTTTGTTACCTAAGCCATGAGCAGTCTTGGTTTGAACTGAAGCAGCAGTTAGTTTAGAGCTTTCACTCCATTTAAGATACCTTTTATTTTTATGTGAAACTTGTATAATTGAATAACAATGTAAAAAGTATACCTATTTCTATAGACTCACTATACCCTGTTCCTTTTATGTTAAGAATTATTGTAATAAACTGGACTGAACATTTATTTTCTGTTGCATCATAGTGTCAGTGAGACTAAGGCGAGGATATGTATATTTTTAGCAAAACTGTGTAATTAGACGAGCATAGAATGATTAAAATCTTGTTTGATCTTTTCTTATGAAGTTGGAATTCTGTTTCTTCAAGCTCTAAACCATACAAATTGGGCCAGACCTGTCAGAGGACCCAATAAGCTTGAATGAGGCTGGACCCTTGGCTATTGGGCCTAGAGGGTATAAAATTCCGAAATCTTAGTACTGTTTTTTTAGTACAATCTGACTTAATTCGAAATTTGGTTAGTATATCTCGTTTAAAAATTCAAATAACTTTCATTTTCACGTGATTTTGGTAATGAAATCGGGCTGTGCGTAATCCCAGTTGTTGTTATTAAATTTAGTGCTAAAAACTCGTTTTAGATTCCTGAAAATTACCTTAAGTCACTTATGACTTTCAAGTCCAATAAATTCTGCAATTACTTGGCCCAGTAATAGGGCGTGTCCTTAAGTTGAAATTGACCAACTTCTCACTTTAATTGGGCTTCTGAAAGGTTTGTGTACAGCTTTAAAAAAATAACCTTTATGTTAAAAATGTTCAAATTTGTTGTTATTTAAAACTATAATTCAAAATGTATACAATTCGATCAAGTTTCCATTTGTGTACAATCTGACTTCTTTGTGTAGTATACTTTTTAACTAGATTGTTTATCTTTACTGATGTTTTAGACTTCAATAACACATAAGAATATAGGTTACTTTGTGTGGTACCCAATTTTTGAGTGTTGTATCAGTAGAAGCGTGTTCCAACTATTATTGTTGCGGAATAATAAAAGGCAGTAAAGTAAAAACACAGAGACTTTTACGTGGAAAACACCTGGCTCGAAAGGTAAAAAAATCACGACCTACTCCTCAGTAGGATTTGCTCATCTCTTCACTAAAAACTCTGAGCTATACGGACTTACAAAATAAACTCTGTTGTAATCCTAAGGAATAACTCTAACCCTTTGTAGTAACTAGCCCCTAGCTAATTTCTACACACCTCAAGTTAACTCTAACTTGATCAATACGTACCTATTACAATTGCTTCTAGTAAAGCTGAAAGATACAGTATTAAAAACTCCTACTACAATCAACTAGACTCATTAAATAATTAGATGGAACTGGTTCTTCTAGTTGAATTGTAGCCTTTGTATCGCACAATGATTCTGCTAGCAAAAATTAACTCTGGGAATTTTTCTTTCAGACTTTGATTCACTTCAGCTTTGTGCGTGTAAATTTCAGCAGAAATACATCAAGTATTTATAGAGTCAGTCGTTGAGCTTGTCTTCCAATTCTAGTTCAACTCTACCTGGGTGAACCAATTCGAACCAAACTCAACTTCCTTTCTTTAGTTACTTTCCTTGCTGAATTCGACTTCAATTGATCAGATCAGTTTGCAACCTTTTCGCATTAGGAGACAATCTCTTCGTACATTGATATTTCATATTCAAAACATCTCCTAAGCATATACGGTTCATGTGCCAGCTCGTCAGTTCACGATGTGTGTTCTGATGGACCTGGTTCAACTGGTCACCCTTTTGTCAATCTTCAAAACTAAGCAGTGGCATAGGTCAACAAATTCCCCTTTTTGATGATGACAAATTTTGTGCTTAATCCTGTATACACTTCAAAGAACTTTGTGTGGTTTTAAGCAATAATCATAGAGAATCTAGGTTCATTAGGTTATAAATATCACACATCTTTATATTTTTGAAAAGTTCAGCACACTATCTTCCCCCTTTTGGCATCATTGAAAAGTTTGTAAAATGATATACTTACCAGTTTTATTAATTATTACTCATGGCCATTGAGGCAACTGCAGGTGCAAAGCATGATTAATCAACACAAGAAACCAATAAATGTTAGCTAACTCAGAAATTGAGACAAGTCAATAACTAAAAGCAAATTTCATTGATAAGGAATGATAATCAACCACACAGAAAAACAAAAACAACCAACCATGAGAAAAAGAAAAATAAAAAAAAACTGGAACTGATAACTGGTCTTAAGATGGTTTAAAGAAGATCTAAGAATCCTAAGGATGGGAAGGTGCAGTGGAGGTTATGGACTTGGATTGTAGGAGAGACATCATCTGGTAAAGAACACCTTCATTCTTTTCTTTCTCCTTTTCTAATTCAGCTCTAAGAGCATCCCGCTCTTCTTCAACCTCAATCACACGAGACTTTAAGCGAAGGATCTCAATATTCTTAATCTCGTTTTCTTGCACCAAAGTTCTAACTTTGCTGTTGACTGGTTTCTTCCTAGATGAACTGGGTTAATCCCCAGCAACATTGACATAAGAAAAGTTTCCTTCCCAAAATAATCCTTGGTCGTAGCCATCTCAGCCTTCTTTACTGGAACCCCAAAATGTGCAAGCACTACTATCAGCATGAAGCCATAAGGAATTGTGTGTGCCTTGGTTCCGTTCACCACTATGTCAAGGAGTTGGATGATAAAAGCTGGCCAATTAATTTGCTTTCCCATGTACAAGCATTTCATCAATGTAATATCTATATAATTTGCCATATGCCTTCTTTCTTGTCTAGGAAGTAGGAACATAATGACGAACTCAAAGAGTAGCTTGTGCTCAGGATTCATCTCTCTTGTAAATCGGCCTGGGTTCAATCTCCTTCTCACTATCACTAAAGAACCTGGTAATGTCGATTGTTGAGGCTATCCCATCTAGACAAGTCCATCTCTTCCTTGTATAGTCCTGATAGCCCACAGCTGGTATGTTAAGAATAACACCCAGTTCTTTGACATCAAAGGAAACCTCAATTCCTTTGAACATAGACGTGACCATGCCTTCCTTAACACTTGCATTCCCTATAAACTCTACCAACTCTGCTCTTGCCAGCATGCCTTTCATGCGAAGGACCAGGTCCTTCCAGCCTTGTACCTCCAGAGTTTCTATAAGATACTGCATACCAGGATCCTCTAAATCCTTCACCAGCTTGCCCTTTAGCATTGTTCTTTTTCCAAACATGGTAACCCTGTCAGTCACCACCCCAATTTCCTTCTCCTCTTCTCCTCTTCTCCACTCCAGTCTGCATCATCATCATAAACAACTTTCACTTTCTTTGGCTTGGCCCTGGTCTTCTTAACAGATTTTGTTGGTGCGACAGACATCCTAGCTGACTTCTTTGAAGAAGCCTTAGCCTTTGTAGATTTTGGTCTCTCAGCCACACCTGGAGCAGGTTGCTCCTGCTGTTGGACCAGGTCCAACCCAGTTTCTTCAATTTCAATAGCCTCAATAGACTCTCCAACTTTTGTTTTTCCTTTTGCTGCTCTCTTCTACTTGCTCTCCTTCAGAGCCTTTTCTAATTTTTCTTCTTTTTCTCTCACAGTGCTACGAGTAGCTCTAACTTTTGGAGCAGAAACACCAGCAACGTTAGAAATTTTCCTTTTCTTTAAAGGAACTGGGTGAGTTTCCTTCTTGGGTTTCTGACTCCTTCTTCTCTTGGGGTTATAAGACTCCTCTAGTTTTCTCAACCTTTCCGCCAATGTTTCTTCCCCCGATGAACCAGGTTCATTTATAGCTTTCTTCAGACTTGCAAGACTTGCTGTAGCTTCCTCTACTATGCTTCCCCTTAAATCAGTGACTTTTTCTCCCAAAGTTTCAGGAATGGGACCGGAAATAGCCAACATGGTACCATCCTCCCTAGATCCCCTTACATCTTCTTCTCCCTCTTTCTCAAGAATTCTTTCTTTTCTCACATCCTTCTTCCTTCCAGAGATTTTGACATCAATAACAGACCCTACCAACACGAATCTTTTATCAGCAGAAGTAAATTCAGAGTCGACTTCAAGATTACCTTTTTCAGAACTGGTTGGACCAGGTGCTTCTTCCTCATTAGCTGATTTAAATGATTCGCTGGATGAATCTGACTTAGTACTTTTGTCTGCATTAATAAGATCCTCCAAGAATTTTCCCTAGCCCAAGAAGCAACAGATTTTCGGGAAAGAACTTTAACTCGACGATTCTTGGGGGCAAAATTAGGGTTTGGAGGAGGTTCAAGAACGGGTGTATTTTCAGGGGATGATGGAATTTCTGGTGATTCAGAGCTGTAAACAGATGGATAATTGGAGACAAATTCAGAATTTCCTCCATCATAATAAAGATTAGGTGAGGAATTAGATGAGGAAGTTGGTGGTGGTGGTGAAGACACTTTTTTTTTAAAGAGGAAAGGACGAGTTTTGCAGGTTTTGGGTAGTGTACTATGAGTTAACCTTTGTTGAAGGAAGTTTTATGAAGAGAGGAGTAATGATTACCTTTTATAACATATGGCCATTAATTTTACAACGGATAAAAAATTAATTCAAATGGAATTCTAATAGTTGTAGGAAATTCATTGATTTGACGGTTGAGAGTCTCCTATTTCTAGGCTAATTGAGTGTTGATGTGACTCCTTGGAACAGGTTCATTTATGGATTAGTACAGATAATTAGGAATGAACCAAATATAGATAGAATCCTGCTCTGTGTGACTGTAATTGAATTACTATATGGAGAAGAGTACGTACCTCATCAGTCAGATGAAACATCATAGATGAACCAGGTTCATCCTGTTTGAAATCTTTAAATTGCCTCAATTTACAAGGATAGATAAACATTATTAGTATCCATGGAATCATATTAATACATGGCACAAGAGTATGGCAATAAAGACATGATGTTGAGCAATTATTAATCTGATTAAGTACCTAATTAAAATTTTCTAGCCAAAGAAAAAAAATTCTTAATCAGGTGATCTTAATCATCCCTAATTCAAACCTGTTTCTCTCAAAATTCTCCCTACTAAGTTTAAGCAATTTTATGATCAATAGCATAAAAATCCGATTGAGATCATTCCTTTTACATAGTTATCCTTGAGGAAATGGTGTCTAACATCTATGTGTTTAGTCCTTTTGCGATGAACCGGGTTCTTCGTCATACTAATAGCACTAGTGTTATCATAAAATATAGGAATGCATCCCACATCAACACCAAATTCCATGAGTTCTTGTTTGATCCATAACAATTGGGCACAAAATGAGGCTACAGCCACGTATTCAGCCTCAGCAGTAGACAAGGCTACTGAATTTTGTTTCTTGGTATCCCAAGACACAAGACATGAACCCAAAAAGTGAGCTATACCTGAGGTACTTTTCCTGTCAACCAGGAATCCTGTATAATCAGCATCAGCATATCCTACAAGGTCGAAATTACTACCTTTGGGATACCAAAGGCATAAATCAATTGTGCCTTTCAAATATCTCAAAATTCTCTTTACTGCAGTGAGGTGGGACTCCTTTGGATTTGCCTGAAACCTAGCACATAATCCCACACTAAACATAATATCAGGTCTGCTGGCAGTGAGATACAATAGAGACCCAATCATCCATCTATATAGCTTCTGATCAATAGATGAACCAGGTTCATCCATATCCAATTTTGTAGTTGTGGCTATGGGAGTGTCTATTTATTTTGAGGCTTCCATATTAAACTTCTTGAGCAATTCTTTCACATNTATCCTTACCTTTTTCCCTGTAGAATGAGGTACTATCAATTTTGCCTCGTTTGTACCCATGTTCTAGCAAGAATTTTGATAATCATTCGTACCATGCTCTTGGGGCCTATTTGAGACCATATAGAGCCTTATCGAGTTTGTATACGTGGTTAGGTGATTCCTTGCTTTCAAAGCCTGGAGGCAGCTTGACAAATACATCTTCCTACAGATAGCCATTTAGAAAGACACTCTTAACATCCATCTGATGAAGAGTGAATTCCATGTGTGCAGCAAATGCTATAAGAAGTCTGATTGCCTCCAGTCTTGCCACAGGGGCAAAGGTCTCATCATAGTCAATTCCTTCTTCTTGACTATATCCTTGAACAACTAATCTTGCCTTATTCCTTGTAACAGTTCCATCCTCATCGAGCTTGTTCCTGAAGACCCACTTGGTGCCAATTACTGATCTATCTAGTGGCCTGGGTACCAAGTGCCATACTTGACTTCTTTCAAACTGATTCAGTTCTTCTTGCATGGCATTTACTCAATCAACATCTTGTAGGGCCTCCCCAATGTTCTTTGGTTCGATCATGGATAGAAAGGCATCAAATGCACACAGATTTTTCAAGGATGATCTTGTCTTGATTCTAGATGCCAAATCTGTTATGATGTTCTCAAGAGGGTGAGAACTCTGATATCTGTGTGGCTTAAGTACCAGTTGTCCATTCCTAGATGATTCCATGATGTCTTGTTTCTGTAGAGCATGATCAGGGCCAGGTTGCATATGTTGAGTTCCCCCTGTCATGATGCTTAGGGTAGTTGAACCTGGTCCATCACCTGTTCCACCTTTTATGCTTGCTTCAGTGTGATCACTGCTTCTTACCAGTCCAAGCTCCTCATCTTCAAGTTTCTGGATCTCAGCAAGAATGTTAGTTCATTAAAGACAACATGTATACTTTATTCTACACACATAGTTCTTTTATTATACACTTTATAAGCTTTACTATGTGATGAATATCCCAAGAATACTCCCTCATCACTTCTGGGGTCAAATTTTCCTAGGGAATCTTTTCCATTATTGTGTACAAACACTTGCATCCAAAAGCCCTAAAGTGGGATATGTTGCGCTTTCTCCCTTTAAGTAATTCATAGGGAGTTTTCTATACTAGAGGTCTAGTCATGCATCTATTGATTATGTAGCAAGCAGTATTTATTGCTTCAGCCCAGAAGTTGTGATGTAGTTGCTGGATAGGAGCATAGTTCTTGCCATGTCTTCAAGAGTTCTGTTTTTCCTTTCAACAACCCCATTTTGCTGTGGGGTTCTAGGAGCAGAAAAGTTATGATTAACACCATGTTCATCACAGAACTCAGCAAACTTAGCATTCTCAAATTCAGTACCATGGTCAGATCTTATTGATGCCAGTTGATGTCCTAATTGATTTTGAGTTTTCTTGACAAATGAGGTGAACATATCAAATGCTTCATCCTTAGATGCCAGGAATAAGGTCCAAGTGAACCTTGAAAAATCATCAACTAGCACCATGACATATCTCTTACCACCTCTACTTAAAGTTCTCATAGGACCGCATATATCCATATGAACCATTTCCAACGTCCTGGTGGTACTAACCATTTTCTTGCTTTTGAAAGAGGACCTTACCTGCTTCCCCCTGGCACATGCCTCACAAAATTTGTCTTCCTTCAACTTAATGTTAGGAAGTCCTACCACTAAGTCCTTATAGACTAGTTTGTTAAGCTGAGTTAGACTTGCATGACCAAGTCATTTGTGCCACATGAGGGGATCACTGTCCAACACACTTAGACAAGTGAGTTCATTTTCAGACAATGTGGACAAATATATGACATAGATGTTATTCATTCTTTTTCCCTACAAAACAATCTTGTCAGTAAGCAGGTTAATCACAAAACATTTTGTGGGAGTAAAAGCAACCAGGTTACCTCGGTCACATAGTTTTGATACACTTATCAGACTGTATTTCAAGCCATCAATTAGATACACATGTTCAATATATCGTGTATCATCCTTACCTACCTTACCAACCCCAATGATTTCACCTTTCTTCCCGTTTCCAAAGGAGATACTTCCTCCTTTGAGACTTTCAAGTGAAAGGAACTGTTCCATGTTCCCAGTCATATGCTTTGAGCAGCCACTATCCAAGTACCAAATCTGGTTGCCTCCTCTCACTTGAACCTACAAAAGGAATCAAAGGTTAGTATAAGAACCCAAACTAGTTTGGGTCCTTTTCTATGAGAGAATGGATGAATCAAAGTTTTCCTGGCCCAATTTGGCAGCCAGTTTTTTTCTTTTACAAACCTCTCATTTTTTCGACTTGCCTGCTATTTTGCAGTACACTCATATTTGTAGTGTCCCGTCTTACCACAATGGGTGCAGATTTTATTATCAGGAAGAGTGAGATACTTGTTTTTGGGATCCCACTTGGGCAGTTGGCTTCCAAAGCCAATCCCTCTCCTGTTGCTACTATGATTCTCTTGAAGCCATATCGGGGCGTCAGAGGATTTATTCCATTTACAGGCTCGATCTAATTCATGTTTGACTTTGCCAAGTTGTTCATTAAGTGTTCTTATTTATTCGTCCTTCGCATACACATTATCTTTTGATTTTCCTATGTTTTATTCTAACATGATATGAGAATGATGAACATCCTTTTTACTTAATCCTAGCTTTAGCTTTAAGTTTCATATTTTAGTTCTAGAATCTCAGTTTCAAGAGGATGAACCTAGTTCAACAAGTCAGTGTTTTTCTTTTCAGATTCACTGACTCTGATTTCTAGGTTTATGCATTTTTCTTTTCACATTGCACATTCTTTAGATAGTTGATCCTTCTCTTTGGTTGTTTCCTCATAATCATCTATGAAATCAAGTAGCAATTCAGAGAGTTTTTCCTTAGATAGGAACTTTACTTTATTTTTAAGATGATAGATACTTACCTCTGGTTCTACATGTGATTCCTTGTCAGATTCTCCAATTGACATGAGTACCTGATCTTTAGTCTCCTCATCTTCTGATTCTTCATCTGAACTTTCCCCCCAAGCAGCAACCATAGCCTTTGTTGTGTTTTTCATGGGTTGAACCTGTTCCTTCCTCCTGCTCCTTCTCTCATATCTTTCCTTTTTCTACTCTACTTCCCACTGAGGACAGTTTTTAATGAGATGTTCAGTCTTACCACATTTATAGCATCCCTCGTTGGTTGGTCTTTCTGGAGCCTTTACTTTGTTGTAGTTTCCTCCTCTAGAGATTCCTTTCTTCCTCATGAGAAAGATTCTAAATTCTTTGGTGATTATGTCCATCTCATCATCTTCCAGATCTGCTCCCCCAGTGATTCTTAGGGCTAGACTCATCTCCTTCTTTGGACCATCCATCTTTATTGTCTGCCTTCTCAGTTCATAGGCAGTGAGGTTTCTAATTAGCTCATCCAATCTGAGGGTTGCCATATTTTTAGATTCTAGATAGCAGTGATTTTTCTTTCCCAAGAAATAGGCAAGACCCTTGTTAGGATCTTCTCGACCTTTTCCTCTTCAAGAATGATTCTTCCAAGAGACTTCAGTTCATTAGTCAAGGTTATGAACCTTGTGTACATCTCTTGAATAGTCTCTCCTTTCATAGTGAAGTTTTCATACTGAAAGTATAGTAGAGCACCTCTTGACCTTTTACATGAGGTGTTCCTTCATGGGCTACTTGCAAGGTGTCCCAAATCTCTTTGGCAGTGGTGCAGCTTTGGATTCTGCAGTACTCGTCTAGACCTAGTCCTCATACTAGCCACTTTTTGGCCTTTGCATTCTTCTCCCATTTCTTTAGATCCTCAGCAGTACAATCAGCTCTTGTCTTTGGTATATCTATACCTTCAGCAGTCTTCATCATGGTGGCTAGAGGACCATCAGTGACTATGTCCCAGAGTTCATAGTCTTCTCCAACTAGGTGATCCTCATCCTATTTTCCACCATGAGTAGTACTGGCCATTGAAGAGTTGTGGCCTTGCAGTTGATTGACCTTCCCAATTTCTAGGTGGTGCACTCATTTTGATCTTTTCCAAGGTGTTCGCCTTTCACGGATAACATGCTCTGATACCAATTGATGTTTTAGACTTCAATACCACACAAGAATATAGGTTACTTTGTGTGGTACCCAATTTTCGAGTGTTGTCTCAGTAGAAGAACCTGGTTCTTCTTCGTGTTCCAACTATTACTGTTGTGGAATAATAAAAGGCAGTAAAGTAAAAACATAGAGATTTTTTTTTACGTGGAAAACACCTGGCTCGAAAGGCGAAAAAACCACGACCTACTCCTCAGTATGATTTGCTCAACTCTTCACTAAAAACTCTAAGCCAAACGGACTTACAAAATAAACTCTTTTGTAATCCTAAGGATTAACTCTAACCCTTTGTAGTAACTAGCCCCTAGCTAATTTCTACACACATCAAGTTAACTCTAACTTGATCAATACGTACCTATTACAATTGCTTCTATGAAAGCTGAAAGATACAATATTAAAAACACCTACTACAATCAACTAGACTTAATAAAGAATCAGATGGAACTGGTTCTTTTAGTTGAATTGTAGCCTTTGTATCGCATAATGATTCTGCTAGCAAAATTAACTCTGGAATTTTGCTTTCAGACTTTGATTCACTTCAGCTTTGTGCGTGTAAATTTCAGCAGAAATACATCAAGTATTTATAGAGTCAGTCGTTGAGCTTGTCTTCGAATTCTAGTTCAACTCTACCTGGGTGAACCAATTCGAACCAAACTCAACTTCCTTTCTTAGTTACTTTCCTTGCTGAATTCGACTTCAATTGATCAGATCAGTTTGCAACCTTTTCACCCTAGGAGACAATCTCTTGGTACATTGATATTCATATTCAAAACATCTCCTAAGCATATACGGTTCATGTGCCAGCTCGTCAGTTCACGATGTGTGTTCTGATGGACCTGGTTCAACTGGTCACCCTTTTGTCAATCTTCAAAATTATGCAGTGACATGGGTCAACATTTACTCTTCACAATAGCTAAACATAGGGCCGGCCCAAAAATGTTAATCACAAAATTGGGCCAGATTTAGCAAATGGCTCAAATCCCCATTTTTAGACTAACAAACAGTCTTAGAATACCTTGAACAAATACTTTGTAGTCCAAAAATACTTCTTAGATTAATACTATAAATAATTTATGAAAACACAAAGAACTTATGAAAAATAATAATTTTGCTTCAGTTATGCAATTAAATCATCGTGACCATAGTCATGATTACGTAATCTACACTCAGGTTTGCATTTTTTGCTACCCGATCACAACTTCAAACAATAATTAAAATCAACATGTTATAAATTGCGGGTGCACTTCATGTGGCGCGTTTGCAATGTGTCCAAAAATGACAAGGGCACGCCATCGTAACTTGTTTTAGAATAATCCATAAATACTAAAAGCGGATAAAAAGTAAAAAAAGGCTAAAATGCACAATAGATTTAAAATATGTTAATAATTAGTTAATTAGGTCAAATAGCAATAGTTAAGCGACCGTGCTAGAATCACGGAATTCGGGAGTGCCTAACACCTTCTCCGGGTTAACAGAATTCCTTACCCGGTCTTCTGATTCGCAGACTTTTTAAACGGAGTCAAAATTTCCTGGATTTGGGATATTAAAATAAATGGTGTCTCGGAACACCGGGTGGCGACTCTGAAAATTAAAATAAATAATCTCATTTCGATTATGTCACTTAAATTGGAAAAAATCCTTTATCCCCACCCTTTCGGGAAAAAGGAGGTGTGACACCAATAATACAGCGTACCAACCCCTGGTTACATTCTTCTTCAGTGATACAGGGTACCAACCCCTGGTTACATTTTCTTCCTAGTAATACAGGGTACCAACCCGTGGTTACATTCCCTTTCAGTAATAAGAGGTGCCACTTGGTTACAATCCTCTCAGTAATACAGGGCGCCAACCCCTGGTTACATTCCTTTTAGTAGTACAGGGTACCAACCCCTGGTTACATTCCCTTTCAGTAATACAGGGTACCAACCCCTGGTTACATTCCCTTTCAGTAATACAGGGTACCAACCCCTGGTTACATTCCCTTTCAGTAATACAGGGTACCAACCCCTGGTTACATTCCCTTTCAGTAATACAGGGTACCAACCCCTGGTTACATTCATTTTCAGTAATACAAGGTAGTAAAAATGGTTACTTTCCCTTTCAGTAATACGGGGTACCAACCCCTGATTACATATCCTTTTGGTAATGTAGAGTACACAATCCCTCGTTACAAATTTTATCTTTTTTAGCTAGTTTATACTATTGCTTATGTCTGCCTTTCAATAAATTAAATAGTTTATAGCTTTCGCTGAGAACTTATAAAATTTTCCTAGTCCAAATTGGGGCAGAAAAATTTTGTTCGTTTTTTCATCTTTGATGGCTTTGCAAGCCCCGTCGTAGAGCATAGGTAGTGACGATCGAAGCTTGCAGTTTCAGTTATCATCATAAGGACGATCACATGATAGTTGGAGTCAATTTTGACAATGTGTCAGCAACCCAGCTTCTCAAGATTCATCTTCTCAAATTCTGATCCAGAAAGCAAGCAATCGAGATTGAGTCATAATCTTTTCTTCAAGGAGAATCAAGATCCAATCTAAGGTCAACACAAGCGAGTAAGTCAAGAATGAAGATTTGACTCCAGAAGACATATATATAGGAATTTTTTAACTCTTAGCTTGCAGCAATATGTAGTTCTCTTATTCTTTTGATGTAAGCAGCAAGTGACAGTAACAACAACAACATCAGCAGCAGCATTCTTAACTCAGTGTCTGGTAGTCCCAACTACCAAATTTTCTCAGAACTACACATACTCAATTCCTTTATAGCCAAGGATATGTAGGCAACCTCGGAAGCAAGGTTCGGTCGCCTTTTAAAAAATATGCTTTCATTGGAGTGATAGTTGAGCAAAAATTAGCATGGCATTCACTTTTCTTTGCATGAAAACTCTTCATGTTCTCGAGCAAAGAGGGGCAGTTGTGAATACCTAATTTTTGCACCATTTAAATGCTTCTAAAGTTTATAATGTTAATTCTCCTTCAATCATTATTTTTCTTTTGTCACGACCCAAATTTTCCTCCGATGGGTACCATGATGGCACCTAGTCTTAGGGACTAGGTAAGCCTAATATTTTACTGAGCATCAACAATAATAAAAGAAAACATAGCACTCTCGATATGGAAATCCTGACAGAGTTTAAAATTTCCAAAAACCCGGCAAATACAAGTCATAAGCTCTACGAAGTCTTTCTACAATTCTAAATACAACTGTCCAGAAATAATAAGCACAGTTGAAATAGATAGAAAGGTAACTACGAAGCCTGCGAACACAGCAGCAGGTTTACCTCGAGTCTCCTCAGCAAAGCTCCACACAGCTAGCAACAGTCAACACCTGGATCTGTGCAAATAAAAAAGCATAGAAGAGTAGTATGAGCACACCACAGCGGTGCCCAGTAAGTATCAAGACTAATCTCGGTGAAGTAGTGACGAGGACTTGTCCGGACACCTACTGGTCTAATAGATAAAAGACATAGTAGTAATGACCGAAACAAAATATTTATCTAAAATCTTTGAATATAATTAATGGCAGGAAAATATAAAGCGGAAATAAGTACAGTAATTAAAGCAATGAAATAGCATGATAGAAATACGCAAAGAGGAAAGGACAGCATGCAAGACAAAGTCGGAAATCACAATACCATAAAACACTCAAACTCAACACCGCATCAATTTACTCACATCAAGCAGTAGCAAGTAGGCTCAATAAAAACCATTCAAATCCTCGAGTAAAAACCTTTAAAACATGAGTTTATATCGAAAATTTTTGAAAATATAACCTTTTCAAGATATAGGAAAACCTTCTTTGAAGCATACTTTTTCTGAATGTATATGTATATATTTAGATAAAAGAATTCGTTAGAACATAGTTCCCTTAAACATACGTTGTATTAAAATATACTCTCTCAATACTGCTCGTTCAAATATCATTTGTTCAAATATACTTTTCTAAATACTGCTCCTTCAAATATCATTTATTCAAATATACTTGCCTAAAATACTGCTCCTTCAAATATCATTTATTCAAATATACTTTCCCAAATACTGTTCTTTCAAATATTATTTCTTCAAATATACTTTCAAAATAGGAGTCCTTTGGAACTACTTTTCTAGGAGATAATTGTCTTTCAGCTATACATTTCAATATAAGTATATGTGTATATATGTATACTTCCCAATCCAAATCTCATCAAGGATAAACCACCGGAACTCAGTCCATAACTAAGATAATCGTGCAATGCGATGCAGGGGAAAGTCTTAGGTCTCGGCTCGCAGTCCCAATGTAAATATGCAATGCAATGCAGGGGAAAGTCTCAGATCTCAGCCGCAGTCCCAATGTAAATATGCAATGCAATGCAGGGGAAAGTCTCAGGTCTCAGCCCGCAGTCCCAATATAAATATGCAATGCAATTCATGGGAAAGTCTCAGGTCTCTGCCCGCAGTCCCAATGTAAATATGCAATGCAATGCAGGGGAAAGTCTCAGATCTCAGCCGCAGTCCCAATGTAAATATGCAATGCAATGTAGGGGAAAGTCTCAGGTCTCAGCCCCGAGTCCCAATGTAAATATCCAATGCAATGCAGGGGAGAGAAAACAACCAGAACACAGAGAACACATTGCACAAACCACAACGAGCACCACAGGAAGCAGAAGACAAATGCAAGGTGCGACGATAAGTTCAACACGAGAACTTCAATCAAAATAGGGGCAAAACTCACTAATAAGAAGAAGTCACTTAAGGGGGAAACCAAGTATCAATGAAGCAGTGTAACAAGGAGAAAACCTAACAATTATAGAAATAATTCACAATACTCAAGTCAATAAATAGAGAACCAATCATCCCGACAATGGAAACAGCTATAACCAATCTCGCCTAATAGTTTGTTTCACGGACTAAACTCAGCTTAAGCAAATATTCAATATTAAGAAGCACTAAGGAAACACCGCCAATATGGGTGATGTCCAACTATACCTAAATAACATTTAAGGTGAATCATGTAAATCATCATTTACGACTCACGGTCATGCTTGACACCAAACTATAGATATTCCAATTCCTGTTAAACAATTATACGACTAGATAATACTAATTCTAATCAATTAGGTTGTTTGTGAAGAAGTTTTACCATAGTAGTGGAAGAGGGAAAATATTCAGCTAAGTCAAATTAGTATCAAATAATCAACAAAGAGGAGTCGAAGTCAAGGAAACCTAATTCAAACAGAGAAAGATGAATCTAGTAATCAGAAACTCAACCATAACAGTTACCACTTCATACGTCGGAGATATAGGGACCTAAGAACCCTAAAAGGCCAACCTATTTGCAAATAATTCCAAGTACGCACTCGTCACCTCACGTACACGGGCTACAATCAACATAGAAGACTCAAATGCTAAGGGGTAGCTCCCTTACACAAGGTTAGGCAAGATACTTACCTCAAAGACGACAACCGGGTACTCAAAATAGACTTCTCGGGCGGAAAGACCTCCGGACGGCTTACAATCAACTAAAACAACTTTAAAATACACATAAAACGTATAAGAAACAATTCCTAATAATAAAGTTTCAATCTTTACAAAATCATTAAAAAAATCAACCCAAAAGTCGACCCCCAGTCCCGCACCTCGGAACCCGACCAATTTTATAAATTCCAGTTACCTATTTTGATACGAGTTCACCCATACTAAATTTATCCAATTCCGATAACATTTGGTCTTTCAAATCATGATTTTTTTTATTTTTCAAGTTTTCTTTTCAAAACCACAATTCACTCAACCCAAAACACAAATTAAATGATAAAAACAAGAACTAATTCATTAAATATAATTAATTTTAGTGAAAGAACACTTACCCATTCGATTTGTGTGAAAAACCCTTCAAAAAACGCCAAGAATTGAGCTCTAGAAGTCAAAATATGATACTAATAGCCTAACCCTCGATTTTGGAATATAATTTGTCTGCCCAGATTTTAAGGCATCGCGATCGCGGATTAAAAGAGGTGATCGCATAGAGGAAATAATGTTGCTGGCCAGAAAGGTTCTATGCGATCACGAATAGGTAGATGTGATCGCATAGTAGAAAGTAGGGGCACTGGTCAATTTAATACTATGTGATCGCAAGCAAGCAAACGCGTTCGCACTGTAGGGAATTTTATACTTCTGCGATCGCGGACCAGATTGAGCGAATTCATTGATTAAAAAGCTAGGCAGGTCAAATGACACTATGCGATCGCGGCCACTACTATGCGGTCGCATAGAAGGAAACCAGAAGGTAGCATCAGCAGTGGAGAAATGAGGAAAATCGATCTGTAACACACCTGAGCCCTCCGTGCTCAAAACAAAATATACAAACAACCTCAAAAATATTCTACGGACTTATTCGAGTAATCAAAACACCAAAATAACATCATAAGCATCGAATTAAACCTCAAATCAATGAAATTTCTCAAGACTTCTTTAAAAATCATATTTTGCATTTTTGACCCGAATCACGTCAAACCAAGTCTGTTTATTACCAAACTTCACAGATAACACATATAAATCATATTGAACCTGTACCAGGCTTCCAAACCAAGATACGAGCCCGTCACATAGGTTTCACATCAAATTTCATTTTCAAAAACCTTTATATATTTCAGAAAATAATTTTCTTTAAAAATTCATTTATCGGGCTTGGGGCCTCGGAATTCGATTACAAGCATACGCCCAAGTCCCATATTTTTCTACTGATCCTCCAGGACCGTTAATTCACGGTTTTGGGTCCATTTACCAAAAACATTGACCGAAGTCAATATTATTCAAATTTCTAATACAAAATTATCATTTTTATCAATTTTTCACATAAAGGCTTCCCAGTTACACGCCCGGGTTGCGCATGCAAATCGAGGTGAGATAGAAGGAGGTTTTCACGACCTCGGAACACAGAATTAGCTAGAAATATACGGGATGACCTTTTGGGTCATCACAATCTCCCCCTTTTAAACAAACGTTCGTCCTCAAACCAGCTAAGATTCACTTTGAACTCGTCCAAACACTGATTGCGCATTTCCAACACACACCCGCGGGTGATCCCATGTCACCCCAACCTAAATAAGCCTAATGATACCATCACATTTGCCATATAGCCTTCTCATCATCATCGATAAGACTCATACCTCAATTCCTCACCTTATACTCATTTCCAAAAAAAAAGGTCTGATCTTGAATCCATATCCGGCATTAGCCTTAACCAGCCACATTAACTCATGCCTATACCCATAAGACACGACCACGCAATATAGCTCATCACAAACAGGCTCAAATAGAACTTCTAATCACCATAACTGCCCGAAATCAACTCAACATTGGCAATTGGGCCCACATATAGAAGAACTCTGCTCCAACCCCATAATACTGATAAAGATGCAATAAACACAAAGACCACATTATTAAACACCCAAATCCCAAGCCATAGTTAACACCACCTGGCCCACATCCCGCAAGCCAAAACTAAAGAAGCACATAGCGAAAATGAATGAATATGAAAAAAAAGACATATAAAGGACTATCAAACAAGCCCATAGGCATAACTCTCTATTGATATTGACTTACCAAAGCAATATAACAAGGAAGAAACAAGGCATATGAGCAAATCACAATGATTCCATCCTAGTAAGAATTTCCACCGCGGTCTAAATATATCAAATCACAATTATCACGAGGACCTCAGCCTCAACTCTAGATCACATATTGAAAACATATCATGCCAATTGAAATCTCTCCCTTAACTCATCTCAGCTGATAGAAGTCATAATACTAACTGAACTCACATCTCAGTGGTGTATCAAATCACAGCCAGTAAACAAAGTACTCAGCATAATGAATAATAAGGACTCACCTCTAGTTTCATCACTAGCAAAGATGAACAAAAACGACGGTTGACACAGCTACCACTCATAGAATCTCCCAACAGGAGCAAGCACAAAAATAGAGTGCAATACATGAAACTCACTCATAAATGAGACAACAAATAATGGGAACTCGTCCTGATCAATAGGACTATAGTGAAATACAATGGTACCCCACTTTAGCACATCAAGCCATACCTGGGGGATGATATCTGACACGATTACCTCTAACCTACTATATGCAACACATCAACAGGTCGGGTCTCCCCTTCTTAGGCGCCTTCTATCCACCTGAACACCCTGCTATAACTCTCGCAACCTGAATCCTGGAACATTTTCTTACCCTGTGGCTAACATCTCCACACTGAAAATAATCTCTCTGTCGATGTGGTTGTGGAAGACATACGATACGGGTCCTCGGAGACCCATGAGTATCTAAAATGCTCCCATGCAAAGCTGGTAATGCAACTGAACTGGTTAACACAAGATTCTCTACCGTGCCTGAGTCCCTCAATGAATCTACGGACTATCCCTCTAACTGAAGCAACCAAGTGAGGTGTATATTTGGCCAACTCACTGAATCTGAAGACGTACTCCAATGGTGACATTGCGCCCTGACGTATCTGCTCAAACTCCGTGCGCTGTGCATCCCGGCGGAACGGAAGTGCGACCTCCCTCAAAACATCTCTGAAAACTGAATCCATGCTAGTAAGGCTAACTCGGTCAGGCTACCCCCAACTCATATGCCGCCACCACTGATCAATCCACTACTATGGACCTGAGACGTGACAAAAGCAATTTTGCTCGTCTCTACAATACTCGAAGTACGAAGAATATGGTGACACTCCTCCAGAAAACCCTGGGAATCACCTGTCGCCAATCAACTGAAAGATAGAAGGGTGGTACTTCCAGTACCTCTAAATCCCAAGGTGTTCTACCTCCGATGTTGTTGTCCCAACCACGGGCTGAACGAAAACCACATGCCGTACTGCCATGACAACTGGAACTTGACCAATATGATCTCGCTACTCTGGAGTGTAAACGGTGGGAAGCTGAACTCCTCTCAGATCTGTGAAGCAACTGGTGAACTAGAATCAACCCGGCCTGAGCCGATATACCAATTGTACTCAAACTACGCTCCGACCTTCTAAAGTCCGGGGTAGCAACAGGCCCCCCCCCCCCAATACCTGNCACGTGCTCCTCGTTGGCCTCTGTCTCTGACCCTTGTGACATTTGCTTCGGGGTATCGTCATCAGGAGCCCCAATTCGTGTCCTCACCATCGGTGAGGGAATGGATCAAAAATTTCAAATTTCAAGGTCAACGAACTCGCACGATAGGAATGAAGGAAGTGAAATCATCCTAATAATTTTGTAGCCTCTCGAAGATAAGTACAGACGTCTCTGTACCGATCCGCAAGACTCTACTGAACTCGCTTATGACTCGTAGTACCTATGAACCTAGGGCTCTGATACCAACTTGTCACGACCAAAATTTCCCTCCGTTGGGTACTAGGTAAGCCTAAATCTTACTGAGCATCAACAATAATAAAAGAAAACATAGCAGTCTCGATATGGAAATCTTGACAGAGTTTAAAATTTCCCAAAACCCAGCTAATACGAGTCATAAGCTCTACGAAGTCGTTCTACATTTATAAACATAATTGTCCAAAATTATAAGTACATTTGAAATAGATAGAAAGGTGACTCCGAAGCCTGAGAACGCAGCAGCAGGTTTACCTCTAGCTCCTCATCAAAGCTCCACACAGCTAGCAACAGTCAATACCTGGATCTGTGCAAACAAAAATGCACAGAAGAGTAGTATGAGCACACCACAGTGGTGCCCGGTAAGTATCAAGACTAAGCTCGGTGAAGTAGTGACGAGGACTAGTCCGGACACCCACTGGTCTAATAGATAAAAGACATAGCAGTAATGACCGAAAAAATATATTTATCTAAAATCTTTGAATATAATTAACGGCAGGAAAATATAAAGCAGAAGGAAGTGTAGTAATTAAAGAAACGAAATAGCATGACAGAAATACACAAAGAGGAAAGGACAGCACGCAAGCCAAAGTCGGAAATCACAATACCATAAAACACTCAAACTCATCACATCAATTTACTCACATCAAGCAGTAGCAAGTAGGCTCAATAAAAACCAATCAAATCCTCGAGTAAAAACTTTTAAAACATGAGTTTATATCGAAAACTTTTGAAAATATAACATTTTCAAGATATAGGAAAAATCTTCTTTGAAGCATACTTTTTCTGAATGTATATGTATATATTTTTATAAAAGAATTCATTAGAACATAGTTCCCTTAAAGATACGTTGTATTAAAATATACTCTCCCAATACTGCTCGTTCAAATATCATTTGTTCAAATATACTTTCCTAAATACTGCTCCTTCAAATATCATTTATTCAAATATACTTGCCCAAAATACTGCCCCTTCAAATATCATTTATTCAAATATACTTTCCCAAATTCTGTTCTTTCAAATATCATTTGTTCAAATACACTTTCAAAATAGGAGTCCTTTGGAACTACTTTTCTCGGAAATAATTGCCTTTCAGCTATACATTTCAATATAAGTATATGTGTATATATATATACTTCCCAATCCAAATCTCATCAAGGATAAACCATCAGAACTCAGTCCGTAACTCAGATAATCATGCAATGCAATGCAGGGGAAAGTCTCAGGTCTCAGCCCGCAGTCCCAATGTAAATATGCAATGCAATGCAGGGGAAAGTCTCAGGTCTCAGCCCGCAGTCCCAATGTAAATATGCAATGCAATGCAGGGGAAAGTCTCAGGTCTCGGCCTGTAATCCCAATGAAAATAGGCAATGCAATGCAGCGGAAAGTCTCAGGTCTCAGCCCGCAGTCCCAATGTAAATATGCAATGTAGGGGAAAGTCTCAGGTCTCAGCCTGCAATCCCAATGTAAATATGCAATGCAATGCATGAGAGAGAAAACAACCAGAACACAACGAACACATTGCACAAACCACAACGAGCACCACAGCAAACAGAAGACAAATGCAAGGTGCGACGATGAGTTCAACATGAGAACTTCAATCAAAATAGTGGCAAAACTCACTAATAAGCAATCATCCCGGCAAGGAGAAAACTTAACAATTATCGCAAAAATTTACAATACTCAAGTCAATAAATAGAGAACCAATCATCCCGACAATGAAAACAGCTATAACCAATCTCGTCTAATAGTTTGTTTCACGGACTAAACTTAGCTTAAGCAAATATTCAATAATAAGAGGCACCAAGGAAACACCGCCAATATGGGTAATGGCCAACTATACCTAAATAATATTTAAGGTGAATCATGTAAATCATCATGCACGACTCACGGGCATGCTTGACACCAAACTATAGATATTCCAATTCATGTTAAACAATTATACGACTAGATGATACTAATTCTAATCAATTAGGCAGTTTGTGAAGAAGTTTTAGCATAGTAGTGGAAGAGGGAAAATATTCAGCTCAGTCAAATTAAGATCAAATAATCAACAAAGAGGAGTCGAAGTCAAGGAAATCTAATTCAAACAGAGAAAGATGAATCTAGTAATCAGAAACTCAACCATAACAGTTACCACTTCATACGCTGGAGATATAGGGACCTAAGAATCCTAAAAGGCCAACCTATTTTCAAATAAGTCTGAGTACGCACTCGTCACCTCGCGTACACGGGCTACAATCAACATAGAAGACTCAAATCCTAAGGGGTAGTTCCCTCACACAAGGTTAGGCAAGATACTTACCTCAAAGACGACAATCGGATACTCAAAATAGACTTCTCGGGCGGAAAGACCTCCGGACGGCTTACAATCCACTAAAACAACTTTAAAATACACATAAAATGTATATGGAACGATTCCTAATAAGAAAGTTTCAATCTTTACAAAATCATTAAAAAATTCGACCCAAAAGTCGACCCCTGGGCCCGCACCTCGGAACTCGACAAATTTTACAAATTCCGGTTACTCATTCTGATACGAGTTCACGCATACTAAATTTATCCAATTCCGATAAAATTTGGTCTTTCAAATCATGATTTTTCATTTTTGAAGTTTTCTTTCAAAATCCACAATTCTCTCAACCCAAAACACAAATTAAATGATAAAAACAAGAACTAATTCATGAAATATAATTAATTATAGTGGAAGAACACTTACCCATTCAATTTGTGTGAAAACCCTTTCAAAAATCACCAAGAATCGAGCTCTACAAGACAAAATATGATAATAATGGCCTAACCCTCGATTTTGGAATATAATATGTCTGCCCAGATTTTAAGGCATTGCGATCGCGAATTAAAAGATGCAACCGCATAGAGGAAATAATGTTGCTGGCCAGAAAGTTTCTATGTGTTCACGAATAGGTAGATGCGATCTCATAGTAGGAAGTAGGGGCACTAGTCAATTTAATACTATGCGGTCGCAAGCAAGCAAACGCGATCGCACTGTAGGGAATTTTATACTTCTGCGATCGCGGACCTGATTGTGCGAAAGCATGAATAAAAAGCTGGGCAGGTCAAATGACACTATGCGATCGTGACCACTACTATGCGATCGCATAGAATGAAACCAGAAGGTAGCATCAGCAGTCGAAAAATGAGGAAAATCGATCTGAAACCTATCTGAAACACACCTGAGCCCTCGGGGCTCAAAACCAAACATACACACAATCTTAAAAATATCCTACGGACTTATTCGAGTAATCAAAACACCAAAATAACATCATAAGCATCGAATTAAACCTCAAAATCAATGAAATTTCTCAAAACTTCTTTAAACATCAAATTTTGCATTTTTGACCCGAATCACATCAAACCAAGTCTGTTTATTACCAAACTTCACAGATAACACATATAAATCATGTTGAACCTGTACCAGGATACGGGCCCGATACCACAAGTTTCACATCAAATTTCATTTTCAAAAACTTTGATATTTTTCAGAAAATAATTTTTTTAAAAATTCATTTCTCGGGCTTGGGGCCCCGGAATTCGATTCCGGGCATACGCCCGAGTCCCATATTTTTTTACGGACCCTCCGGGATCCTTAAATCACGGTTCCAATCTGTTTACCTAAAATATTGACAGAAGTCAATTTTATTCAAATTTCTAATACAAAATTATCAGTTTTTCACATAAAGGCTTTCGGGTTACATGCCCGAGATGTGCACGCAAATCGATGTGAGATAGAAGGAGGTTTCACGACCTCGGAACACAGAATTAGCTAGAAATATACGGAATGACCTTTTGGGTCATCACATCTTTTGTGCATTTTTAATTGAATTTGTAGTCATAAAAATACCAAAAAATATACTTTTCTTCTTTGTGTGTGCTCTTTTAATTGACGAATTATTTGATAAGTTAATCAAATTGATTTCTCATATAATTAATTTAATTGTTAGCTAATGAGTTTTATTAGGTTTTATTTTATTAGTTGGTATGTAGGTTAATTAGATTATAGTTTAATAAGATAAGATTAAATAAAAATGGTTAAAATTAAAATGGTTAGGTGTCTAAGAGTGCAATTTTAATGTCTATTTAGTGGTTGCTAGGCGAGGGTTAAAACGACATAGTTTTAAACAAAACTACGTTGTTTCATTAAGTGAAACCAAGATCCAATCTCAACCCTTCAATTCTCAAGATCCAATGGTCCTAATTTAATCTCCTCCAAGGTATATAATCCCTTTTAAATCAGATTTTTCGGCCATTTTTCACATAATACAAACCCTAGCCTCATCTATCTCTCTCTCCCTTTCTCTCAATCGCCACGGCCGCACCACCACTTCTGCCACTGTCGGTCGCCGCGGTCAACGGTCCAAATGCCCCCAAAATTTCACCATCTCCTCGCCTCCTCCTCCTTTTTCGATATTTCCAACCTAAATCCACGAAATCCTCACCAATATCCTTAAATCTAAGAAAATATGAAACCCTAACCGCCGCCTACCACCTCTAAATCCCATAACATCACACCATCGTACTCATCTCACTCTACTCTTCTCCATTCCATGCCCCAAAACCTTAAAACCCCCTAGAATTCCCTTCACCATCGACCTGGCCAACCCGCTGTCGCCTCACGCGCACGTTCGCCCAATGTCGTCGCTGCCTCCAGCGCCCTTCCGTTCTACTCAGACATGATTTTATTGTTGATTATACCAACATCGAAATTCAGGTCACCGGATTTAGGATTTTTGGTGTCAACCAACAATAAAACCATGTCCCGGGTTGAATCACCACCACCATTGTCGTTGTTCCACCGCTTCCTAGTAGCTCGAGTTTTCGGTAAATCTTCAATCCATCTCGCCTTTCCCATTTCTCAATTTTCACTTGTGCTTCAGATTTTGTTTTAGGGATTAATCATTGCTCCTAATTTTCTTGGTTGTATTTATAGGTTAATTAAACTATGTTAATATTAGTGTTGAATCGCCTGTTAGTTCATAGCGTAAAGAGCTCGTTGTTGATCGTTGTCTAATAATTAAGCGTTGCTCATCCAAATTCTGTTTTGCGCAATACTTTGTCGTTTCAATTGTTCACTGTTACTTTGTAGAAGTCACATTGCTTTAATCTAGTTTGTTTGAATGCTTAGTTCGATTACATTTGGAGTCTTGTTTTTGCTTTGCTAGTTTGTAGTTGGTTGGGTTTGAGTGTATAAAGTGAATTTCAGTCATGTGTAGATAAAAGCTGAATACTTGAGTTTAAAGTACATAGTTGTTGGGTATTTTACTATTTAAGCATGCTGGAAACACAACTGCTCTACTTTATGTCCGCATTTGGTGAAAAGTGGATTGTTTTGGAACACAAAAGTTAGTCCTTTTGGACAGATTTTTGGTGAACCAAAATCTGTCCAAAAGGACTTATTTTCCTACTTAAAGAGGTCATTCTTTCATACTAAAACACACACAATCTATGACACAACTGCTGGACATCTTTACGCACTAAAAAATACAACTTTGAGAGTAAAAATCAGCAGCTAAACATATCCAATAGTAAGCTGAAAATTCTGAGATTGGTGAGCGTTTCTTAAAGTGCAAAACTTGTAAGAAATAGAGGGATTCTAGTCAATTTTTTAGGCAAATAGCTACTAGTTTCAAGTTTTGTACCGCTAGGTATTTCTGGTTGATCCTCTTAGGTTCGAAATCTATCGTTTGTTGTTATTTTTGCTACTTCGATGTTGCCATTCTGCTGTCCACCTTTTGATTTTGAAAAGAATTGACTTTGCTGTATTTGTTCTTCTTTCTTCTATCCAGGTAATTTTCGAACCATGTAAACTCCTAAAATCAAGTTGGAATGAAAGCAATGATGCATGGAAATATTAGTAGCTTCATTCGTCTATTGTATTTCATTTTTACATGCTCTTGTGTGTTGGATAATGTTATGATAGTGTGTTAGTTAATTAAACTGGGTCAAGCATTTTTAGTCTTATTCCAAAGTTTAGGATATAATTTTGCTTGGCCCTCAGTTGCGTGGTTGTGTGAAAGGAATATATATTAAGTTTTGAACTCATATAGTTTCATGTTTGTCTCTCTAATTGTTGCCAAGCTAAAGATTTTCTCTTCTTCTTTTCATTGGCCACTGTTTGGTCATAGTTATGATTTCATTTTAAAGATAAGTGGTCTCATTTTCAGTAGTCTTATTTAGACATTCACAAATGAAGTTTCAGTTAAAGTTGAATGAATATGGTGAATATAGTTCTTCGTTTTTTCAATAAAATAGGTTATTTTCACATGTAATTTATTATGGTCATTTGTTCTAAAATAGAGTGTGAGAATAACAATGTACTTGTCTTCTTGATTGAGCATGAGATTAATTAAATTTCTTGATTCATATGAGGGTCTCTGTATTACCATGATTTAGCATGTTAAAATTCAAAGAATATTTTTATATAAGTTGTTACAAAAATTATTTGCTAGCTTCAGTTAGCCATTTGGCTATTAAAGTTGGGCCAAATAAGTTGAACATCATATGTAAGTTAATAAATATTTTAGCTGGCCCGTTTCTTTTAATAAATTCCAACAGCCCAAAAGCTCTAGAATTCATAAGCTAGCCCATTTTTCTTTTAACAAGAATTTGACTCATTTCTTTAAAGGAATTTTTATACCCTATAGAAAATGTTAACAACTTATTTATTTTAAATAAATAAGTTTAAAAAAATTATATTCTATAGATACATT
The DNA here is from genome assembly GCA_005239505.1 of Nicotiana paniculata. Lineage (NCBI taxonomy): Eukaryota > Viridiplantae > Streptophyta > Magnoliopsida > Solanales > Solanaceae > Nicotiana > Nicotiana paniculata. The sequence goes on from ML355142.1 coordinate 100,600, forward strand.
TTAATGTTTATAGCAAAATATTTAATTTTAGTTATCTCCTATTTTTAACCCACTAAATACTCTATTCAGTTATACTATTTTCTCTCTCTACTTTGATACATGCCATTCTCTTCCCCGCATAGAACAAAAGAAAAAACCCTAGAAAACTAAAAGAAAATTGCCCAGCTGCCGCACACCACCCACCTCCGCCACACAGCCCAGCCCTTGCCGCCACCAGAGCTTGCCTAACCAGCAGCAACTTCACCATTAGGTGCCGTCCCTTTCCACCAGCCCATCGCCGTTTTCTCACTCCTATCGCCGGCGAACTCGCCGAAAACGAGAGAGCAGCAACCCCCGGATTTTATGTATTCAGATGTATTATAACCGTAATTGGAAAAGAAGTTATACAGTCAAAAGTTAGCAACATAAAAGGAAAGAAATTGGAGATTGAAAGAAAGGTTCAGGCCATACATTACAAAGCAGAACCCACAAGGAGTTTTGGAATTCTTATCCAATCCCATCACTATCTTTTTAATCTCTCCCGCACGAGAGAACACCTCATACACTTGTTCCTCTTTTGTGTAGAACGACATGTTCCACACATAAACAGCTGTCGACTTCAGCAAAGCATCTTCAAATTCTTCCTGTGTTCCCGGAAACCTTCTATCCCTATATGCTGAAATCTTGGTTAACACTGGCTTCTCCTTTTCTCTCGAAACCTACTGCTGCTACTACTTTAACACACGTTGATGCATCGGAATCAGATTCCTCAAAGGAATTCGACTGTATCTAATCAGTTGTTGTATTTGAGTGTATGTAGCTGTATTCTGATGTATTCGGTCTGATGTATGTATCTTTTGGCATCAAATGTGTATGTAATTGTATTCATATATATTTGGTTTGACGTATGTAATTGTATTCAGATGTATTCAGTTTGATGTATGTAGCTGTATTCAGATATATTTGGTTTGATTTATGTATTTCGTTGTATCCATTGTCTCGCTACATGCTACGAATGTATTCATATATTTTTTAATTAATATAATATATGTATTCAGATGTATTATATAATTTCTCTGAAGATTGCTGTATGTATTTGGAATGTATTCATATGTTTTTGTAATTAACAGATTTATGTATTCAGATGTATTATATAATTTCTCTGAAGTTGCTATGTATTTGGGTAGTTTTTGGTTGAGAATCTTTTCTATAATTGGAAATACAAAATTTGTGTGTTATAATTTATTCACTTTCCATTTAAAAACACCATGAATACAGTCGAATACAACAACTGATTAGCTGGACTTCCCTGATTTATGCCTACATTCACGCCTATTTTTGCTACTGTATTTATGAATATAGTAGCTTAAATACATCTAATACAACTTATAACAATAGAAAACGTGTCTATAATTCGTAATATAGCAATTATATCTATAGATAGCTAATTACCACTAAAAGATAGTGCTTTATGAAAATTTCTCTTCTTTAAAATAGATAGAGTTGGTCCAACATTTATTTGCATAATTTTTCCAACGATAAGGCTAGGAAAAAAAGATTTTTGTTACTATTTAAATTAACTCATTTCCTTCTAATTAATTAAACGCTAGGCAATTAGTAAGCGCGCTTTGACTTCACGGAATCACTTACGTAGCGTGATGTTTAACATTCAATAAATTAGTTAAATAACCTCATATCATACCTATTAGTTTAGTTAATCCTTTGCTAAAATCGCGGATTCGCTTGCGTAGCGTGATAATTGACTTTTAATAATTTTTAAAAAATTAATTTTCTTAAATGTAGTAATTTCTCAAAAATACTACAAATAATTGATTGTCATGATTTTGGATTTGCTTGCGAGGCGCAATTATGATAAGTTAATTAATTTTGTTATTCGATCATGCATTCGCTTGCGTAGCGTGGTTGTGACAACGTAATATTATCCAAATTATTTCGTTTAATAATTCTAATAATCAAGAGATAAAAGCAGATAGGTAAAACATGAAAATCATATAAATCATAGTTTGTCCAAAATTAATTCAAGCCAAATTTTGAGTCAATAAAGCGATCGTGCTAGAACCACAGGACTCGGGGAATGCCTTACACCTTCTCCCCGCTTAACAGAATTCCTTACCTGAACTTTATTTTTGCGGACCAATAATAATGGAGTCAAACCTTCCTTTGACTAGGGATTCAAATAAAAAGTGACTTGAAACACCCAAAAACTTAATTCCAAGTGGCAACTCTATAAATAAGATAATCCATACTCAAATTTGTCACAGAAAAATTCTTAACCCACAACCACCCATATAATACACAAATATTTTTGTTGGGTAAAAAGGGGTGTGACATGTGGTATAAGTAAGTAATCAATATATTGTATTATTTAATATCACCAACCACATATTGCATTAGTTATGCAGGCCTCGTTTTCTTTAAGTGATTTCTCATATAATGTATTATTCACATTGGAGTCAAATAAAATTCAAATTCGCGCTGATAAATCCTATGGTAACGAGTAAAGTGACCCCTAAACAAACGAACATTATATTATTTTACAATCAACTAAATATGAGATTATTTTTCCAAGTCCCTCTAGCGAATCATTATATTATTTTATAGAAAACTTTTTTCTGATATTGTATTTTTTATTCCTCCCGTCAAACGAGTGCGTGATATTCAGATATTACAGGTTTAAGTAGGGGTGTATATGGACCGGGATGGTTCGGGTTTTATCAAAATCAAACCAAACCAATTATATCGGTTTGAATTGGTTCGATTTTGTCAGGTTTTCGGATTTTCGGGTGGTTTTGTTACTTACATATTATTTCGATCTTACTTTATTAAATATTTGATAATTTAAATATATATTTACTAAAAATATAAAAAATTGACAAACATTTTGTAATTAAAATATTCTTATGAAATAATTCTATTAGTAACACGTAATTGTTATTTTTTTAGTCATCCGTCAAAATTTTTCGTTGATATACACATTCAGGTTAATCGAATTTAGTAATTAAACATAAAAATCAATATGATATCTAAATATTAATAACCACTTCACATTCGAAAAAGATATAAGAATATAATAGATCTTATGATATGAATATAAAAGAACAAAGAGATAGACGCATTTCAGTAACACTTGATAAGAAAGTGATCATACAGCTCATTATTTAAGATCAATAAATATGGAGCACTTCATATTCATTAAAATTTATATCCCGCAAGAGAATCCCAAATATTTCTAGATATTTTTTTATACAAAATTCTATATAAAATCTTAAAAGTATATTTAAAAATTATATATTTATATGTCGGGTTGGTTCTGATTTTTTTACTCAATACCAAATTAAATTAACCAAACCACGTCGAATTTTTTAATCGGTTTGATTTGACTTTTTGATTTGGTACGATTTTTCGATTTGATTTGTACACCCCTACATTTAAGAATGCATTTATTTCAATGGTCAGAAAAGAATAATTGAGGAAGATGAACGTGGGAAGCTGTGGTATTTCTGAAGCCAAAGTATCTTAAATCAAAAATATTTTACTTGATTGATTCTTAACTTTGAAAAGGTCATCAAATTGGCTATGTCCTGATTCATTCCATGTTTCTCACAAATACGCATGGTCAGTACTTTAGATTATGTACCACACATTTGACATTATATGTCTCACTTTTAATGCCCAAGCAAGACTTTCTAACCAGCAAATAATAAATTATTATACACCAAATAAGGAAAGAAATAGAAAGATTTAATTCAGTAAATAGAAGATAATACTGGTGAGCTTGATCAAGTCAGGTTCTTTGGATAGATGCAATTTCCTAGATTCAAATAATTGATTTCTTCTTCTATATATCATTAACAATAATTTTTTGTTTTTGGTTTTAATGATATTTGACTGAATATACATGTGATCTTCAATTGATAAAAAATATATGTGCTTTTTAGTATTTTCAAAATGGCAGTGCACTAAAGAAGTGATAAATTTAATTTAATACATTACGTGTAAAGAAAATGCAGATTTGTTTAGTCTTATTTTGGAGTTTGGACCAGATATACCTATTTATTTAATGTGCGGGTCAAAACCTAATTTGCATCTTATTACATTCTATTCATACCTAAATTTTAGTTTGATCTCCTATATTAATGCTATTGTCAAAGTTTGGTGTGGGTCATTTTGAGTAGAAGGAATCGTGCCTAAATTTTAGTTAGACTCTTTTATTTCAATGTTCATTGAACTTTATGTCTCTGACCTGAAATTTTGTCGCTGTATTAGCTAAATCAACGTCTAAGCAAAGAACCCGATGCCATTATCATGTTAATAATATATGTTACATTCTTCCCTAATGAATCAAATTGGGACTCTTATTGGGATGTTTGAAGCTTAAAAATTATTAACTACGAGCATCATGAGAATACACAATAATAAGGATGTATTTGACTCTGATGCCATATTAAAAAAAAACATAAACAATGAACATAATTCAATCTCAAATATTATTCCAAGAGCTTTATCAAAGAAAAAAAAAAACTATTCCAAAAAGTAAGAATTATTCAAAATCATAAGCAGAATACGACATAAAAACGATAGTAACTTTTTCGTAGCACATCATAGCAAGAAATGGCATTAAATTAAGATACAACGTTAAACGTTCTTGATTAGGGTTGTTTAAAATCGAACTATAATTGCTAATTGAACCGAATCGATGGGTTATTGGTTTATTAGTATCGGATTATTGGGGTAATGGTTGGTGAACAGATAGAAATTTTATAATTAAAAGCTAAACGGTTTGAAGGCGGATTACTCAATTTTCTTATCAGATAAACCATTAACTCGTTAAGAATTTTTATATTACACTTTTATCCTATGCATATAAAGTACTATTGGATTCGGCTCGTGTCACTGTCACGGCCCAAAATCCCACCACAAGCGTCGTGATGATACTTAGTCTCTAAGACTAGGTAAGTCGATTACAATTACAATTCAAACCTTTTTTTTTAAAACATAAATTAATACAAGTGTCGAAACCAAAAGCGGAAACAAATATAACAACCTCCCAAGATTGGTAATACTGAGTCACGAACTCTAACTGAATACATGCAATAATCTCAAGGACCGAATATACAATACTATTCGAATAAGAACTGACAGTACTATAAAATGGAATGCCTCCAAGGGACTGTGACGACCAAGCAGCTCTACCTCGAATCCTTGCGATCAACACACCCACTCTACCCGAGTCCAATATTTTCAATACATGTCTCTGCATAAAAATGTGCAAAAGTGTAGTATGAGTACACCATAGTCGGTACCAACAAGTACCAAGACTAACATCGGTAGAATAGTGACAAGGTATAGTCAAGAGACTCACTAGTCAAATAACCTATGCAATATCGAGTATATGATGATAATGAAAAAAAAAACAAATAGCAGTGATGGAAACAAGTATCAACCAGTGATATAAACAATAAGGCAATAAGAACACCACAAATATTGTTCAACAAATAAGGAACTCAAATACAACCAATTAAACAAGTCTCTCAAATACAGGTTTTTCCACAATAACATCATCCTCTGATACCTCATCTCATAATCATAACCACGGGTCTCAGCCTACTTTCACATTTTCATCTCTATCATAACCACAAGGAAAACTTACGTACCCAACTTATCAATATATACGATCGCACAAACAACTCACGTGTCAATATTAAAGATCATCATTTACTCACGGCACCTTGTTCCCACATTTCATATTTCATATGCACGGACACTTCACGTGCCAATAACAATTCATTATATTTTCACGGAACCTCATGCCCACATTTTATATTACATCTGGACGGATAGTTCACGTGCCAATAACATAATCATTATATACCCACGGCACCTCGTGCCCACAATTTCAACATGAATTAGATAATTATCAGGTTACGTACTCGTGAGCTAGTATAGGTGGCATGCTACAGTGTATGCATGTGCAAGTGTATAACTAGAGCCCAAATCAATAAAAAATATCAAGGATATCAATTAGTTCACCGAAACACAAGTCAAGTTACATAAAGTGTATTTTAAACACAAGGAGAATCACAACATCACACAAAAATCACCAACACAACAATGCCACGTCATCACATAAAAATCTCCAACACAATAACCCAACAACATCACATATCGTCCCTAACATTGTCATCTTTATCTCTCTTATAGCCATCTGTATTACTCTGTCCGGATAATATCAATAGCCAACCTTATCGCTCCTATAGCCATTTGTATCACTCCCGCCATACAATATTAATAGCCATTATTGTCGCTCCTATAGCCACCCTTATCTCTCCAATAATAGCCTCCCATATCGCTTCGTATAATAACCTCCCTTATCTATCCTCCCAACAATATCCCAACACACATAACAATAGTGAAATACTACCCTTATTTCCGCATAATATCAACAATGGAATGCTACCCTTATATCTGCATAATAATAATCCAAATTGCCCATGCACCACAACCTTTCCAAAGGTACAACGAAATCAAATAATTTCACAGCAATAGCCCAAATTTCCATACAACGTATCAAACAACAACAATGATGGAAAAGTAACTCAGCATAGGACAACACCTTCTTTAATCTAATTTTTAGATAAATAGGTAAGTGCCTCTTTTTAAATTTTTAATTAATTATTTGGAGATAAAAAATCCATAATGAAATGATCTTCAGAAATTGGCAACTCAACAAAACACAGAATTCACGTAAAAGTCAAAGTAGCAATCACACCAAATAAAATATAAACAAACTCGACAAGCTTGGAATGAGTCATGACATATAAAGGATTTAATACGTGCCAAAATTTCCAATTTAATACATAAATATAACTAAGAGTTTAAACCAATAAAATTTGTATATATACGCCCGAGTACGTACTCGTCACCTCGTGTACACGACTTTCACATTATAAAAAATGGCATGTACGACTCAGTGTTAAAGGGGTAATTCCCCTCTCCCCAAGGTTAGGCAAGATACTTACCTTTACGGAGTTAGGCCGATATTCCAAAATAACTTCTTTACGTGAAATGACCTTTGGACGGATCAAATCTAGCCAAATTAATTACATAACATCATTAAAATTCATCGAAAACAAATCTGAAACTCATTCCAATACGAGTTCAACTATACCAAAAAATTATCAAATTTCAACAACAAGTCGACCTCCAAATCTTTATTTTTCATTTTTGAAAGATTTCACAAATTTTCTCAATTTCTTTCATTAAAATTCAAATAAACGATGAATATAACCATAGAATCATGAAATATAATCACTTTCAGATATGGAAAACTTACCCAAGTCAAAGTCGTGAAGAACTCCTCCAAAATCGACCAAAATCGTGACTTTCAATCTCAAAAGAAAATGCAGTGAATGGCCAATTTTGACCCCTAAATGTTCTGCCAGAATCGCAATTGCGGACGTATTTTATTGCGCCTGCAAGCTCATTTCTGCGAGAAAAATATCGCTCCTGCAGAAGTCCACTGCTAGCAGCCCATCGCACCTATGGAAATTCTTCCGCTCCTACGCAATCGCAGGTGCGACAATCCCTCGCGCATCTGCACATTTTCCCGCACCTGCGGTAGTGGCGTCACTTCTGTACAAACGCAGGTGTGCTGCTCTTCTCCGCTTATGTGACCACACGCCCAGCTCGCCCAAGTCGTTTCATCTCGCTTCTGCGTGCACGCACCTGTGATCCCTCATGCCCAAGTGCGAAGACACCCGTTAATAGAAATTTCAGCAGCTCCAAACGATCTGAATCCCGTCCGAAACTCATCCGAGCCACTCGGGACCACGTCTGAATGTACCAATAAGTCTCGTAACATAACACGGACCTACTCGAGGTCTCAAATTACATCAAACAACCCTGAAATTACAAATCGCACCTCGAATCGAATTATGAATTTTTAAATCTTCCAACTTCTATAATTTGTGCCGAAACATATTAAATCAATCTGAAACGACTTCAAATTTTACACACAAGTCATAAATGACGTAATGGAGCTATTCCAATTTCCGGAATCGAATTCTGAACCCGTTATCAAAAAAGTCAACCCTCGGTCTATCTTATAAATATTTCAAAAAAAAATTCAATATTTCGCCAAAATGCGCCGCTTGTCCTGCGGATTTTCAAACCCAAATCCAAACATACGCCTAAGTATGAAATCACCATACGAAGCTATTGAAATCATAAAAATTCCATTCCGGAGTCGTTTGCACAAAAATCAAACTTCAGTCAACTCATTTCACTTAAGCTTCAAAAATAAGAATTGTTCTTTCAATTTAATCCCGGATCATCCGAAAACTAAATTCGACCACACACACAAGTCATAATTACACATTACAAACTGCTAGGGACCTTAAGCCTCTGAAAGGGACGTTAATTTTCAAAACCACAAGTCGGGTCGTTACACACAGACTACTGTGTATATGTGATCCTCTGTTTAGTAATGCACTTTATGTGTACAATCCTTTTACAAGTGATTGCAAAGATCTGCCTATAACAATAGAATTTCAGGTGCAAGAGTTGGACTATGGATTTGGTTTTCATCCTATTACCAAAGAGTACAAGGTGATCAAGATAATATATTATGCCAGTTTGTACCATGATGACCTTTGGCTCTTTCTAAATTGGACTTCAGAAGTTCAAGTATTTATTCTTAGTTATGCAACCAAAAGAATTAGGGTTCAAATTTTTTTTATTTGATTTAACTAATAAATCGCTTGATAATTGTCCGATAATTATTAATCCGATATTAATTTGCCCGTTATCTATTGAATAGCTAATGGATTATTATATTGATAATTCGATAACTGATAAATCGAATCGTTAAACATAATAGTTCGGCCGACCGATAAAAACCCCTACTCTTGATAGAATTAATACTATTACTGTGTGACTTTTGCAAAACGCTAAATAAGCACGTGGCAAATTCTTGCTCGTTTTTCTAGTAGCTTGTGGTCACCAACCTATATACACGTCAAAGTCATACAATTTATGTATGTATATGTAAGACTGTACATTGTGCATTACACGTGGTTCTTGAGGTAGCCTCAACTTTGACCACTGACCACTCTCCATGGTCACGTGTTCCTTCTTGCGGCTGTTAACATCATCGAATCAAGCAATTTAGCAACAACAAAAAAACTAAAACCAAAAAGTAAAAATTGAGAAGAAAAAGAAATAGAGCAAAAAGGTATTTAGTATACAACTTGAAAGGGACAAGCAAATCTTGTTTGAGACGTAAACTTTCATTTCAAGAAACTTCCCCAAATTTCTTCAACCAAAAGCTCAATTAAATTTTGTTTTTCCACTTTTTAGATTACAAAATTTATTTATCGAAGTGGTAATAATGTCACGACCAAATTTTAGAGTTGTAATGGCGCCTGTCATGGAACCAGACAAGCCTCCCTTTTTAACTAAGCTAAATTCAATTTCCCTTAAAAATATAATTTTTAAACGAATTTATTAAAAATACTAAGAATCTAGAGTTTAAAACAATATTTGAAGAAGTGAATTTAAACCTCCAACCCCGGATCCGGTGTCACTCGGTCATGAGCTACTATAACATAAAGTAAAGAAAAGGAAAAATGGACAACATTGTCTCAAAAATAAAGAACAACAGGTAGAGTAAGAAAGAGAAGACGAGGTCGCGATCGCCAGCTGCTACCTCGACAACTCTTAATGAAAACGCTGGCCACTGCTCAATAACCATTATCGGGTCCTGGTGTACCTGGATCTGCACACAAGGTGCAGGCGGTAACGCGAGTACACCAACTCAGAAGTAACGAACCCAAACTATGGGCTGAGAAGTAGTGACGGACAAAACCTCAAAAATTTACAATAAATAATATACAGGATTTAGACATGCTAACAGTTTATCAGGATGAGTAATTATGCCAAGTATGCCAATATACTCTACATGCAATCATAAAATATATGTATGAAACCAGTGTGGATATGCACATAGTGCTCACAGCTCTCCCACAGAAGTCCACTCAGTACTATATATGGCTCTCAAGCCCAGGGAAGTTCCATCCAATATGCATAAACACTTGTGACCATGGTCACTCCGTACTGAGGAAAAAGGCCAGTGCAGCCCCCACGGAGAAGATCCATCTCCGGAATACAACACTCGGACAATTTCCATATGCAGGGAAGATCCATCCCTCAAAACATCAGCTTCGGACAAGATCCATCCCTCAATATCACTTCGGACAAGATCCATACCCAGGGAAGATCCATCTCTCAATATCACTTCGGACAAGTTCCATGCCCAGGGAAGATCCATCCCTCACATCACTGCGCTCACTGGGGGTGTAAAGACTCCGGAGGGGCCCCAGTAGCCCAAGCGCCATATCAAGCCAACGAATGCATGATTTTAATATCACTGAAGTGTGCAGTCCATTCTCATAACTGTCTCAATAACAGGCTCTTGGCCACACTCAGTCATTACTATTCAGTCTCACTCACATGGATCACAACCGCCTCCATCAGCCCAAAACAATGATAAATATGCATGTAATTAACAATAGTGAGACTGAGATATGAAATGATATGCTAAAATAGGAGTGAGTATATGACATCAAATAATTACAACATGAGACAGCAATATACGACCACTCGGGTCTCAGCATTTCCGGCGTGAAGCCTAGCATTTATATTTAACATGATTTCTAACATGTTCACAATTACCACATTAATAGAAGCACAAATATCATCATGGAATAATCACTAAGCGGTGCCATCGGATAAGCCAGGCCACAAATACCCGACGCACGCCCTCACGCCCATCACTTGGCATGTACGTCACCTAAAAAATAATCATAAATCATTTAGCTCGGAGTTTCGAACCCTCAGAACCAAGTTTGGAAACGTTACTTACCTCAAAAACGGCTAAAATACTATTCCGCAGTGCCTTTGCCTCTAAATCAGGCCTCTGAGTGCTCCAAATCTACCACGTTAATATTTTTATCATCAAATTATGCTTAAGGTGTGAATCCCAATTGAAAAATATCAATTTAGCTCAAAAACCCGAATTTGGTCAAAACCTGACCCTCGAGCCCACATCCCGAAACTCAGAAATTTTTATACCAAATTGTTTTTCATCATCTCATGAGTCTGTACATATAAAGAATACAAAAATCGGAGTTCATTTGACCCCTCAAATCAACCCTTAAAGGTCTCACAATCTCAAGCCCAAAAATCTAATTTTTCTACTGATTTTTCATGAATTTACACTTGTTTTATGTTCTATAATCATCCATGATCGAGTTTTATATCAAAACACTTACCTCTATTAAGAACAAGGATTTCCCTCTTCAAAGTTCGTCCCCAAAGCTCTTTTCCGTACAACAATAATGTGAAATAAGGTTTAAGTCGCGGAAGGGTTTATTTAAATATGCCCAGTGATTTCTTCACCGTGATCGCGACAAAAGCCACGCGATCGCTGTTCACAGCAGTTCAACCTCACGCGATCGCAACCCCATGCTCGCGATCGCGAAGACCAATTGAACTCACCCCCACGCTCCTAGTTAACTCTACGTGATCACGACCTAGCTCACGCGATCGCACTTCACCTTCTTCCAAACCTACGCGATCGCAAATCGATTCACGCGATCGCGATGTACAAAATTCGCATGGCCCTCAAAGTGTTCTAGGCGATCGTGGCTCCCCCTACGCGAACGCAGAGAGTAAATGTCTGCTGCACCAAAACCAGAAAACCAGCAATTCTCTAAGTTCAAAAATGAATCAATACCGAGCCCCTCGGGACCCCAACCAAAGTTACCAACACATCCCATAACATCATTCAAACTTAGTTGCACTCTCAAAACACCAAAACTAACATCAAAACACCAAATTTACCTCGGATTCAAGCCTAAGAACTTTAAAATTTCTAAAATCCACCAACGATGCCGAAACTATCCAAAACAATTTGAATTGACCTGGAACTTTGNTTTCGATTGACCTGGAACTTTGCAGACATATCCAAAATGACATTAAGAACCTGCTCCAACTTCCGAAATTCCATTCCGACCCCGATAGCCTATTTTTCACTGCCGGCCGAAAATCACCAAAAACTAACTTTCGCCAATTCAAGCCTAATTCTACACCGGACATTACAAAAATATTCCGAGCACACTCTTAAGTCCCAAATAACCTAACGAAGCTATACGAGCCATAAAATCCGCATTCAGAGATCGTTTATCAATAAGTCAACTCGTAGTTGACTTTTCCCATTATAAGGCTATCTTTTAAAGACTAAGTTACTGAATTCTCATTTAACCATTCCGATTTCAAGCCTATCGAATCTAACACATCAATAATAGAATAACCAACCTATGAAAAGTCAAGAATAGTAATTATAATGCAGGTTCTACGTAATGACGGGTCGGGTCGTTACATTCTCCCCCACTTAAACATACGTTCGTCCTCGAACGTGCCTAGAGTTGTTCCAATACTACCAAAATTGTTGTGTAACCTACCATGCACATATTTGGAGGGATACCACATCACCCTACCCCATCTAGGTCTGATAACACAACATAACTGAAATTTCATTATAAAATCCTGACCCATAAACCTTAGAACTACATTTTCACTTCTGAATCAATTTACAAGATCAAAATCCCCCAATTATAAACTGAATAAGTCTGAGCACACTGTAACAAGTCATATCCGTAACCCAAGATGAAATACCATGATCCACTGCATGACTCAAGCACTCCTGGCAATAAATCCTAATCACAATAGCTGCTTATAACAATCCAATACCGGTAAATAACCTCTTATCGAGAAATGTCTCGCTCTTACACTTTCATATACTGTCGATGATGACAGAAACACGTAAAAACTAACAACCATTCATCTAATCAGTCAAACATGAAGATCCCCCTTCCCAAACAGGAATTATAGCAAATTTCTAAGCCAACTCCCAATGCTTATCCTTCCAACTATGCTGTAGACAATTCTGACAATATTCATTCTAGGTCCAATGACCTCTTCTGACATGACACATCAATACAATTTGAAGCCATAACCTGTGCAACTTGTGCACTCAACAACAACATCCCAACGTAATCAAATTATATAAAAGACTCACACGAGAGGACTATCCTGCCATTAACAATTACCCTCACAACATCATGCTAAAAGCCTAGCACACATCGTAAAAATCAAAACACATGAATCCAATACCAAAGGTCATACCCCTACATAACTCCGCTACACTGAGTGATCCCATCAAAATGCTAGTCCACATGAAATACTTTAAGCCTCCCGTAGATATCATTTACTTAGTCATTTGAAACTGCCAATGCCGCCTAAGAATTTTGACCTTCCTTCCAGAACTGAAATGTGAATTCACACATGCAGATCTCGACTCAACGTACCGCATACACCAACACCTAAGAGCATTGCTAGGAAACACATGTAGAAAACTCATTACCTCATAAGCACCCAAAGAACTAACCGTATCCCTTACCATGCCGATCCGACCCACTACAAAGCAGTCCTATTTATCCAAGTTCGTTCTGACTTACCTTCAAATTGAAAATTCTCCTTGTGATAATACTGCAATTCTCAACCTAAATTCACCACACGAGACCCAAGCATAAGACCATACAGTCTAAAGCTCATAAGCCGCTGAATACTCTCCCAAATATCCCCAAACTAAAACCAATACAACACCTATCGGGCAACCAACTAATTATTAGCAAACTCCCCCACTTGGCTCAAAGCCATAGATCAAAACAAAAATAACCCATAATGCCCATACGCTATCACTGCCACAATACCGCAGTGGGATTCAACTAAATCCTTCATAAGCTCATACATAACTCGAACCATTAAACATCCCAAATCATCTCCAACCAATCCCTTTTGTCACAATCAAGCAATATAACCATATCTCACCCTCAAATCACACTCACCACATAGTCAACTAGTCACTAGGTCTCGTCAATAAGGACACTAACTGAAATATGAGTCCCCAATTATATGTGCTCACACAAACAAAATCTCGGCACTCAAGCCACAGACAAAAATCTGGCCCCAAGTCCTCCAGACTAGCCCCAAGCATGCTAAAATCACATCTCATTCATGGAAGTCACAAACCATCGGTGCACGGATGATACTGAGCGCTCACGTGCACGTTTGAATACATGAAAAGAGTTCAAAGAATTATGCTTCAGGTTGAATCAATGGATTCTCACTACAAGAGTTCAAGAATGTGAGGTATTTCCTAAAGGTTCTGCAGCCTCTTGAAGATAAGTACAGACGTCTCCGTACCGATCCGCAAGACTCTACTAAACATGCTCATGACTGGTGAGACCTATTTAACCTAGCGCTCTGAATCCATCTTGTCACGACCCAATTTCAGAGTCGTGATGGCGCCTGTCGTGGAGCCAGGCAAGCCTCCCTTTTTAACTAAGCTAAATTCAGTTTCCCGTAAAAATATAATTTTTAAACGAATTTATTAAAAATACTAAGAATCTGAAGTTTAAAACAATATTAAGAACTGAATTTAAACCTCCAACCCCGGATCCGGTGTCACTCAGTCATGAGCTACTATAACATAAAGTAAAGAAAAGGAGATATGGACAACATTGTCTCAAAAATAAAGAACAACCGGTAGAGTAAGAAAGAGAAGACGAGGTCGTGATCGCCAGCTGCTACCTCGACAACTCTTAATGAAGTTGTTGGCCGCTGCTCAATAACCATTATCGGGTCCTGGTGTACCTGGATCTGCACACAAGATGCAGGGGGTAATGTGAGTACACCAACTCAGAAGTAACGAGCCCAAACTATGGGCTGAGAAGTAGTGACGGAAAAAACCTCAAAAATTTATAATAAATAATATACAGAATTTAGACATGCTAACAGTTTATCAGGATGAGTAATTATGCCAAGTATGCCAGTATACTATACATGCCATCATAAAATATATGTATGAAACCAGTGTGGATATGCACATAGTGCTCACAGCTCTCCCACAGAAGTCCACTCAGTACTATATATGGCTCTCAAGCCCAGGGAAGTTCCATCCAATATGCATAAACACTTGTGACCATGGTCACTCCGTACTGAGGAAAAAGGCCAGTGCAGCCCCCACGGAGAAGATCCATCTCCTGAATACAACACTCGGAAAATTTCCATATGCAGGGAAGATCCATCCCTCTCATAACATCAGTTTCGGACAAGATCCATGCCTAGGAAAGATCCATCCCTCAATATCACTTCGGACAAGATCCATTCCCAGGGAAGATCCATCCCTCACATCACTGCGCTCACTAGGGGTGTAAAGACTCCGGAGGGGCCCTAGTGGCCCAAGCGCCATATCAAGCCAACGAAGGCATGACTTTAATATTACTACAGTGTGCAGTCCATTCTCATAACTGTCTCAATAACAGGCTCTCAGCCTCACTCAGTCAATACTCTTCAGTCTCACTCACATGGATCACAACCGCCTCCATCAGCCCGAAATAATGGTAAATATGCATGTAATTAACAATACTGAGACTGAGATATGAAATGGTATGCTATAACAGGATTGAGTATATGACATCAAATAATTACAACATGAGACAGCAATATACGACCACTCGGGTCTCAGTATTTCCGGCTTGAAGCCTAGCATTTATACTTAACATGATTTCTAACATGTTCACAATTACCACATTAATAGAACCACATATATCATCATGGAATAATCAGTAAGCGGTGCCATGGGATAAGCCAGGCCACAAATACCCGGTGCACTCCCTCACGCCCGTCACTTGGAATGTGCGTCACCTCAACAATATTCATAAATCATTTAGCTCGGGGTTTCGAACCCTCAGAACCAAGTTTGGAAACGTTACTTACCGCAAAACCGGCTAAAATACTATCCCGCGGTGCCTTTGCCTCTAAATCCAGCCTCCGAGTGCTCCAAATCTACCAAGTTCAGATTTTTATCATCAAATTATGCTTAAGGTGTGAATCCCAATCGAAAAATATCAATTTAGCTCAAAAACCCGAATTTGGTCAAAACCAGACCCCTGGGACCATGTCCCAAAACTCAGAAATTATTATACCAAACTGTTCTTCATCATCTCACGAGTCCGTACATATAAAGAACACTAAAATCGGAGTTCGTTTGACCCCTCAAATCGACCCTTAAAGGTCTCATAATCTCAAGCACAAAAATCTAATTTTTCTACTGATTTTCCATGAATTTACATTGGTTTTATGTTCTATAATCATCCATGATCGAGTTTTAATAATCAAAATACTTACCTCTATAAAGAACAAGGATTTTCCTCTTCAAAATTCGTTCCCAAAGCTCTTTTCCGTATAACAATGGTGTAAAATAAGGTTTAAGTCGCGGAAGGGTTTATTTAAATATGCCTAGTGATTTCTTCACCGCGATCGCGGTTCACAACAGTTCAACCTCACGCGATCGCAACCCCATGCACACGATCGCGGCTCCCCCTACGCGATCGCAGAGAGTAAATATCTGCTGCACCAAAACCAGAAAACCAGCAATTCTCTAAGTCCAAAAATGCCCGTTAACCAACCGAAATAAATCCCGAGCCCCTCGGGACCCCAACCAAAGTTACCAACACTTCCCATAAAATCATTCAAACTTATTTTCACTCTCAAAACACCAAAACTAACATCAAAATACCAAATTTACCTCGGATTCAAGCCTAAGAACTTTAAAATTTCTAAAATCCACCAACGATGTTGAAACTATCCAAAACAACTCCAATTGACCTAAAACTTTGCAGACATATCCAAAATGACATTACAACCCTGTTCCAACATCCGTAATTTTATTCCGACCCCGATAGACTATTTTTCACTGCCGACCGGAAATCACCAAAAACTAACTTTCGCCAATTCAAGCCTAATTCTACACCGGATATCACAAAAATATTTCGAGCACACTTCTAAGTCCCAAATCACCGAACGAAGCTATCTGAGCTATAAAATCCGCATTCTGAGGTCATTTACCACTAAGTCAACTCTCAGTTGACTTTTTCCATTATAAGGCTATCTTTTAAAGACTAAGTTACTGAATTCTCATCTAACCATTTTGATTTCAAGCCTATCGACTCTAACACATCAATAATACAAAAACCAACATATGACAAGTCAAGAATAGTAATTATAATGCAGGTTCTATGTAATAACGGACCGGGTTGTTACAGATAAGCAGATATCGCTGCCTCTCTGGGTAGGAGACAAAAGAAGCTATTTCAAGTCAGAGGCAGATTCCGAACTTAAAATTTATGACTTTTTATCACCATTTTAAATTTATACTATACAATGACAACTGCAAACCCGATTGTAATGCTTTGGGTCCGCCCCAAATTCAGGTACATCTAACAGTTGTTTGGTCAGAGATAAGTTATGCATATATAGTAATACATACAAATTTGTACTAACACAAAAATGTGTACTAAAAATCAGCATGTTGTTTAACACAAAAAAATGATTTTTAAGATCAAAGTAATAAATTTTATATGACGGGCCATAAGCAATCGATTCGAACCAAAAGATATAAATTTTTGTTAATACAACATAATAGAAAAGTGATAAGTAAATTCAATTGCAGATAATATAAAACTAAAACAGAGAAGAAATAACTATTATTGAATGATCCTTGATAGGATGATGAGTCAAATATAGCTTGAAGGGCCGAACTATGACTAACTTGGAGCAAGATGCTATGAATTAAAATGTATAGAATTGTAGAGAAGAAAATTAGATTGTCCTTATGTGATAAAAGTTTCTATTTATAGTTTTAAATCTAAGTTCCCATTCTCCTTGAATTATGGGTCCGTTATAAGCATTTACTCAATCCATCTGTTACCTTTGGAAGACTTGTAACAACCTTGTAAATGCTGAAATTCCGTAACTGATGAGTTAATTCCACAAATGATGAATTAATTTTGTAACTTCTGAGTCTATCACGTGCCTATTGAGTCAATCTGGTGCCTGTTGAGTCAATATCATGCCTATATAGTTAATCTCGTACCTGTTGAGTCAATCTCGTAATTAATTGCCTTGTTCTAACTGTTACAATCATGTATTGCATTTGTTGTACGTTACATAATTTATTTGTAGCTAATGGAAATTGATTCTTTCCTCATTTGTAATTATGAACTATTCTCCCGTACCTGATCTAGGATTATTATGTGATGATCTACTTCGAGACTAACAGGAACAGTACGGGTATGTTCGGTCCCAAGGGTGTTTCACATATCACCTTTACATGTCATTCTTCATATTTCTCATACCTTTGTTAACATGTGTCCCCATATAATAGACCCATGTGGCGAATCTATTTTTCACTAATACAGACAGTCCCCTACTTTCCGGTTACTCACTGTGATGTGATCAGGAAGTGGAAGATTTTAACTTTTTCACCTCGCCTCTGCCTCATTAAAAATCTTGTCGGAAAAACTCAATAGGAACAAAAACTTGGCGAAGAAAAAAAGAGTGCAAATCTTAGGGATTCAGATGACAACTTCGCCACTTATTTTCCTTTTGTCAATGATCGGTTGCTGCTGAAAAATTACCACTACCACGTAAAGTTTGATCTCATATTATTTAGTGTTCATCCAGAACATTTAATCTTTGAGTTTTGACTTTTGAATTTTTTGCTGTACCCAAAACTTTTATAACCTCACAGCCTTAGAGACGGGGGATGTTAATAACCATAATTTTTTTTACTTTTGTGTCATGACCCAAAATCCCAATGTCGTGATGGCGCCGGACATCAATGTCAGGCAAGCCAAATCAATAATTAATTGAAATAACTTTCTGGTTTTAACATTTATGAAAATATTTCCGTTCACTTTATTACATGATAATCAAATAAAACTCTGTTAATTAAAAACAGTGATTTAAAGATCTCACTTAAGCAATTATATCCCAATACATATCCCAGAACCCGGTGTCAAAAGTACATGAGCAATTTCTAAGAATTTATACAATCATTACAAAGCCTGTCCGAAATACAACTGGACAAGGAAATTTAAAATGAAATAGATACAGTATGAAGGTGACTTTGTCAGCTGCGGATCGCCTCCGGATGATGTAGCTCGCCTAAGTCTGCGAATCCTCCACATTGCTATGAAAGTACCTGTGCAATAAAATGCACAGCAAGTGTAGCATCAGTACAAAAACAACGTGTACTCAGTAAGTCGCCTGCCTAACCTCAAAGAGGTAGTGACAAGAGGTCAAATTAGACACTTACTAAAGGTCCATTTCAAATATTTAAGAGTGACACTAAGCATGGTTTTATCATAGACAATTTATAAAAGAGGATTTAAATATCTTTCAACTTCGTTCACGTTAACACTTTGTATCATCGTCATATTAACAACTAATCAGCATGGTGATTTAATCAAATAATAATAAATCGACGGAAGGAACAACTTCTTTCAAAAGTCTTTTTAATAACTTTAAATCTCTGTCATTTCAACTGACAACTTAATATTTCCGGCCAGTAACCAGGCAAACTCATAGAAACTATGCAGTAAATAGCATGCGCAAGCAACGTCGAGGGTCGTTCAGCCCGAACTAACATAAACATAAATTGTGCACTGCCGAGTGTCGAATGGCTTGAAACATAGATGCATCTATCTGCTCCCTCGCGAATCCCCCATGCGACGCGGTTAAAATTAATAAGGCTAGCCTGCCCGCGAATCATACATGTGACTCAGGTGCTCATATGAATACACACGATTACAGGGTCATCCTGCTCGCGAATCATACATGCGACTAAGGCACCCAAAGTTACATATATCCACATAATAAATCCGTATTTTAGCAAGAAATCAACTTTTTCTTAGGAAAGTGGTAAAAGTCCTTCTTAAAGGAACATGAAATATAGTTTTTAACTCGTTGTTTTGAAACTCATATGCCAAGTTTAATGATATTCCATAATATAACCCAACTAGGTGTGCAATTATCCATAGAGGAAATAAATTCTCTATTAGGTGATTAAAATAATGAACTCTACTCTTCTTCAGATATTCCATTACAATTTCGATTATATTAGCAATTTGATATTACAGGCAGGGTTACAGGTACAACACGTAAGACATGCTAGTGGGTCCTAGACTACCCGGACATGGCATAATAGTAGCTACGCACGGACTCCCGTCACCTCGTGCGTATGTAGCCCCCGAAGATAATAGCATATACTTAATTAATTCACCTAGGGGGACGATTGCCCCTCACAAAGTTTGAAAGGAGACTTACCTTGCTCCGAAATTCCTTAACCGGCCTCCAATCCCTTCCGATGGCTCTAAACGTCGCACAACGCTCCGAAACTATCCAAACAACGAAAAACTAATGAAAATATACTCTAGTATTTGCAAAATTCCAAATCATATACTTTCCCAACTCCGCTCAGTGAAATCACTAAAATGCCCTCGGGCCCACGTCCTCGAAGTCCGAAATTTCTTGAAGATATACCCTACCCATAGCGTTACTAACTCAAATATACAATTTACTCTAATATTCATGCTCAATTCGTGGCTAGAAATCCAAATTTTAAAAATTCTAGGTTTCTTCAATATTTCCCAAATTTTCCTCAATTTCCACTACCAAATCTATGTAATAATCTTGTATTAAATTCAAAAACGTGAAGAAATTACTTATCTTGCGATCCTTGACGAAATCCTCTCCTTGAAGCTCCTCCAAATCGCCCATGGCATATGAAAATGGATGAAGAATGACCAAATTATCGCTTAAAAAAAACTGCCCAGGCCCATTTTCCGCACTTGCGGCAACCTTATCGCACTTGTGCTTCCGCACCTGCGGTGCCCCTAGCCGCACCTACGGCCAAAACCTCGCATGTGCGGATCACACCAGATGACAACAAAAACCAGCCTTATTCAATTTCAAATATTGATCCGTTAACCACCCGGAATCTGCCCGAGGCCCCCAGGACCCCGTCCTATAATACCAACCTATTCCAAAACATAATGCGGACTTGCTCGAGGCCTCAAATCACATCAAACAACATCGGAACCACGACTCACACTCAAATCTCAACTTTATGAACTTAGAATTTTCTAACTTCTACATCCGATGCCGAAACCTATCAAATACGTCCGATTGACCTCAAATTTTGCATACAAGTCATATTCAACATTACGGACCTACTCAAACTTCCAGAATCGCATTCCGACCTCGATATCAAAACTTCCACTCCCGGTCGGATTTCTCAAAACCTTCAAATTTCTATCTTTAGCCAATGACTTCAAAATGACCTACGAACATCCAAATTCACTTCCGTTCGCGCTCCCAACTACAGAATCACCATACTGAGCTATTCCCAGACTCGGAATTCCAAACGGATATCTACATCGCTGAAATGCATTTCAAGTCAAACTTAGAAAATTTCTTCAAAAATGTTGACTTCCATATTATGCATCGAAACTCCCCCGGGTTATCCAAAACCCGATCCAGACATACGCCCAAGTCCGAAATCATCATACAAAGCTGCAGGAACCCTCAATTCCTGATTCTGAGGTCGTTTACTCAAAATTCCAATCTTTTCCCATTTCTCCAACTTAAGGCTTCTAAAATGAGAATTTTCTTTCCAAACCAACTCTAAACTTCCTGAAACTCAATTCCGACCACGCCCACGGTTCATAATACCTGAAACAGAGCGGCTCACGACTTCAACCCGCTGAACGACACGCTAGAACTCAAAACGACTGGTCGGGTCGTTACATTCTCCCCCACTTAAACCGACGTTCGTCCTCGAACGTGCTAAGAACTGCTCTGGAGATACCTGAAACCACTGTTTAACATCTCGAGCACCTGCCCGTGCTACTACAACCCAGTCGAGCACAATAGCATGATCAAATCTAGAGATTTCTTCTTTATCCATATAATAAGCTCATAATTCATTCAAACACCTGAAATTTCTCTGTCGGGCCTATTTCCAACATATAAACACTGTATCAACTACCACACGATATACCAGATCATAACTGCATACCCTTGCTGAATTGGCACCATGCGCCGCATAACCCATCATCTGACCACAATGAAGCTCCCTGAACCTTGGGATGCATAGTTTTCTTAGATGTGATCAATCGTTAAATCAATATCTTTGCTCTGAGTGCCCTATCTAATTCAAGCCATGTAGCATATGCTTCATACTCATCTTTGTTGTTAGTAATAAAATAACTTTTGTGAATTATCTAACTACTTTTACTGATAGGCACTAAGCATTGTCCCTAACCTGGGACTTATAATACATGTGGACCTAATTGTGTAGAAGGTCCAGATCCTAAGAATTAACCCAAAAATAACATGTATTTTCTTTTCAGCTTCTAGTAATATGTTCAAGGTAAGATTAATCATGAAATCTGCTAAACTTGTGACTTTATAATGGTACGTGGCTGATAAATAATATCATATTCCCTAAGTTCGACTACTCATTTAGCTATCCTTCCTGGCAGTTCGCCTTTATGCAAAAACTTGTGTGACGAAAATATAGTGACTATGAGAATTGAATGATATTGAAATAAAGCCTTAGATTTAGGGCAGCTGCAATTGATGCCAACTTCTCAAAATGTAGATATATAGTTTCCGTGTCTAAGTGAATTTAATAATAGATAGGAGAATGTGTACCTTTATCTTCTTGAATTAAGATTGCATTTTCTGAGACATCCGAAATAATTTGGTATACTAGCAATCATCTTTCTCGTTGGAATTTTGAAAGTAATGATGGGTTGATGTTAGCTAGCGAGTCCAAATGATTCGAATTTTCGGACTAAACGAACCTTTCGAAGTTTTGTAACTTTACCTTTTATTATTTGACTTCAGTTTCTTCTTTTGCTTGACCGAATTATACCGCGGGGTTAATATTGAGCAAATAAACCATTATCTCTGGCGGTATACCTGTTATGTTAGCATGGGGGAAAGCAAAGGAATTTCGGCTAGCACGTAAAGTTTAATCAACTTACCTTTAAATTCGGTGTCGAGTCTCAGCCAACGTAAACCTTCCTATTGGGAAGTCAATGATAGTTTCTAGTTCTTCAGTATTTGAACTCGTGGCTTCTGATTCTTTCGGTTCAATGATTATTTTCAAAAATATTTGTCTAATTGTCCATGGTTATTAATGAACCTTATTTCTCGTGATCTTTAATTATTCATGTCGCACCTATCTTTTCTTTTCCAGGTCAGGTGCGGTATATTTGTAAGCAATCCAGTGGGTGTTTTACCATGCTTTTCCTAACCTTCATTTTTCTCCTGCAGAATTTTACAATTTAGCAAGGTGATTTCTTACATGTTCGGGAAGGTCCAGAACTTTTTCAGACCGTGAAGAAAATCACGTATATCTTTGGTCGGACCTTTTTTTTTTTTTTGGATTTCTGCGTGTAGATTTAAATCACCCAAGAACCACCTCCATTTGGTCTTCGAACCTATTTTTGACTTTCGATTGAACATCCGTGCCTTCCTCTATTTGAAGCCCGGTGCCATAACGGTTATGCATATTATTCTCGTGGAATAGTTGGATATTCCCGGAGGTGTTCTATCCACTCATTATGTTCCTTGATCTGTTTCTGTAAAGTTAGAACTAAATTTTGCAAATTAAAATTACCTGATGTTTCTGAACCTCATGTTTCGGTACTGTTTGGCACAAATTCATTTTAATCAGTTCCGGTATTAATAATTTTGGTACCTATTTTATTGGTAAAAAAGAGCTTCACACGTGTAATAAATCTTGATGACTCAACAGTCTACGTGGATAAATGAAGACACGATAGTTGGACGGGACTCTATGAAGAGGTATGAGGCAGAGAGGCACGACAAATCACACCCACGGGTTGATTAGCTACATAAGTCTCAACCTGATTGAGAAGATGAAAAGACGCGGTCAAAATGTATTTGGGTGGAATAAAGAGCAAATTCAGAGATCTTCTAATTAGTGATCCACACGTTACACATTATTCACGCAACATTTACAGTTTCTCATTGTAACATTACATTAATGTCTTAATTAGTCATTAAAACTCAATCACTGAAAAGGGCAGACGTTATATTAGGAAATTCCCTATATAAGGGAGTAAAATATAACCTGTAAAGAACATCTGAATTACTATTGCAATACACTTTACTTTTCGTGCATCTCATTGATTTTTTCTTTATTTTAGTTACTTACAATAATCAGTCTTGCCTTGTTTATCAGAAACCCGTGTTCATCCTAAAAATAGCTTTGGTCAAAGGATCTAATTTTTTGATTAAACAAATTGGTTCCACCGAGAATTCTGATAATCTTTGTTTGCTTTTCAAACGATATCCTCTGAACTATGTCGAACTCCAACGACAACAACCAGCAAAGGAATGGAACCCCAGTTCTATCACCTTTAGGAACCCCACGTGGTTCACGGGAACAATCCCCGGAAAGATCCATAACAACAACGATAATAATGATCAAATGGTAGAACATGATCGGGTAAAGAAAATGATTGCAGAGTATGTGGGCCAAGCTTTGCAAGAATTTGCAAGGGGATTACCAACGGCATCACCTACATCAATGACACCACCTCCCAATAACACTATCACTATGGAAAATCCTCAATCTGGTTTGGTAAATTCAGCAAGGGAAGACACTCCTAATGAATCTCTCGAAGAGAGACCAGGTATGTCTAATAACTCTAAATTACATAATTTATTACTAACTTTGCAGAAATAGGTGGAGGAACAAAACGATCGATTCGAACAAATTCCTGGAGTACCACCTGTTATCAAAGGCATTGACATTGATAGATATTCTCAACAACCTTGGAAACCAAGCGCAACACCTGTACCTATTCCAAAGAAGTTTAAAATGCCTGACGTTCCTAAGTATGATGGGACAACCGACCCACGCGACCATGTGACTGCTTTTACCACCGGAGTGAAGGGCAACGACTTAACGAAACAAGAAATTGAGTCGGTCCTAGTTAAAAAGTTTGGAGAAACACTTATCAAAGGGGCGTTAACCTGGTATTCTATTCTCCCTGAAAACTCTATTGATTCTTTTGCTGAGCTTGCATATTCTTTAACAAAGGCACACTCCGGTGCGCAAAAAGTCGAGAAAAGGATGGAGGACATCTTTAAAATAAAACAAGGAGACACGGAACTACTTTGTGAATTTGTAGACAGGTTTCAACGAGAAAGAATGCAACTACCAAGGGTGCCTGATAATTGGGAAGCCATGGTATTTGCAAGTAATCTAAATGATAAAAGCTCAGAAGCCATGAGGAGACTCAAGGAAAGCTTAAGATAATTCCCAGCTACAACATGGAATGATGTTTATAACATGTACAGTACTAACTTTGAATAGAAGAAGATACCATTGCTCGTTCGAAAGACGAAGATCATACCAGATCCAGACATTCCGAATCAGACAAGATATCAGGTAAAAACAGGTACGATCCTTACTTGGGACCATCGAGACGTGAAACTCGTCCCAGGTTCGAAAATGCCAGGTCAGATTATAGACCACTGAGCAGAGATACGGGCTCATCTAAATCCAAAAAGGATCGAGATTAACGACCTAGAGGTTATGCACGAATTGGGGATCACACCTTCAATGTAAGTACCTCCGAACTAATTTCAGTATTAAGGAATATGGGTGATAAGGTTCGATGGCCCAAAGAGATGAGGTCGAACCCGAATAAGAGGAACCCAGATCTCTGGTGTGAATTCCATAATGATCATGGACACGGAACTGCGGATCGCAGATTTTCGCAAGGTGAGGTAGAACAATTATTGAAACAGGGCTATTTAACAGAATTGTTTGGTGAAAAAGGTAAACAGGCATACATGAAGAATAGGGAAGAGCCCCAAAACCTCCATCTCCAAAACTAACTGTCAACATGATACACGGAGGTGAAAAAGTAAACAGAGTGGTCTGCAAAGCAGCCACGAAGTTCACAATTACACATGGAAAGTGGGTTCGTGAAAATTTGGAAGCAGGCGATATAACCTTCGATGATGCAGATATCGGCGGATTAATGCTTCCTCACAATGATACTCTGGTAATATCCTTACTTATTCATGACACTAACGTAAAATGAGTGTTGATTGATCCAGGTAGTTAAGTCAATATTATTTTGATAAGAGTCGTGGAAGAAATGCTATTCGGGAATCAAGTAATCTCGAAGGCACGAGCCATATCAGGGTTTGATAATTTTACGGTTATAACCAAAGGGGAAATTGAACTTAGCACTTATGCTAAGGGAGTAAGCAAAAATACCAGGTTTCAAGTCATCTCTACTGACATGGCTTATAACGTAATCATGGGAAGGCCATGGATCCACGACATGAAAGCAATACCCTCCACCTTGCATCAGGTGATTAAATTCTCCTCTGAATGGGGGATTCAGCAAATTAGAGGCGATCAACAAACCACGAGAAATATAAATTTTGTGGTACACTACAACAAAAACGTAGATGTGGAAGAATCAAAAGATAAGGAAATCTCCCAAGCAGGTAACACCGCCCAAACAGGCATGGAAGAAATTACTACCCAAATAGGTACGGAAGGTATTATTGCTGAAACAGGTATGAAAGAAGATACTCACGAGAAGGTGAATCAAGTCACCACGAAAGATGCATTGGACCACACGGATGTAGATTCCAAACCAGACGTCATTCATAAATCGGAGGAAGAATCAAAACAACTACGGAAGAGCTCGAAGCTTTTCCATTGTTTGAACAAAAACCTGAACAGAAAGTGTATATAGGCACGAGGCTGAGCCCTGGTCGAAGAGGTAAGTTAATTGATCATTTAAAGGCTAACGCAAATTGCTTTTTGTGGTCCCACTCAGATATGACAGGTATCGCACCAGAAGTGATGACTCATAAACTAAATAAAGATCCATCCTTCGTACCTGTTAAGCAAAAGAAAAGAAAGTAAGGACCATTCAAGAACCTAGTGATTGACAAAGAGGTACGGAAACTCTTGAAGATTGGTTTGATACGATAGGTAACATACCCTAACTGGCTAGCTAACATTGTGGTAGTACCTAAAAAGAATGGAAAATGGAGAGTATGCGTAGATTATACTGACTTAAATAAAGCATTCCCCAAAGATTCATTCCCATTACCATATATAGATCAAATGATTGATGCCACCGCAGGTCATGAATTGTTAAGCTTTCTAGATGCGTATTCTGGTTATAGTCAGATTAAAATGGATCCTTCAGGCGAGGAAAAAACCTCCTTTATTACAAACAGGGGGACTTATTGTTATAAAGTCATGCCTTTTGGCTTAAAAAACGTTGGAGCCACCTATCAAAGGCTAGTCACCAAGATGTTCTAGGAACATCTGGGAAAAATGATGGAAGTTTACATCGATGATATGTTGGTAAAATCAACACGGGCGGAATACCATTTCCAGCACCTCTCTATTACCTTTGACATTTTACGCAGGTATAATATGAAGCTGAATCCAGAAACATGCGCTTTTGGCGTAGCATCAGGTAAATTCTTGGGTTTCCTTGTATCAAATAGGGGAATAGAGGTAAATCCTGATCAAATTAAAGTTATAGAAGAAATACCTGATGTACTTATAAACAAAAAAGAAGTTCAAAGACTAACGGGAAGAATTGCAGCCTTAGGAAGATTTATTTCCAAATCTTCCGAGAAAAGTTTTAAGTTCTTTGCATTTCTCAAAAAGCAAAATCGGTTCAAATGGACTGAAGAATGTCAACATGCTCTCGAAGACCTTAAGGCTTATCTATCAAAACCTCAAATTCTATCAAAGCCAAAGGAGGGGGAGAGGCTATACGTCTACCTTGTCGTCACGGAAATTGTTGTAAGTGCAGTATTGGTAAGAGAGAATAAAGGTAAACAATCTCCTATTTATTATGTAAGCAAGACATTACTAGATGCTAAAACTAGATATCCACATCTAGAAAAGTTAGCCTTAGCTCTAATCATGGCATCTAGAAAATTAAGGTCATACTTTCAATGTCATCCAATCACAGTTGTGACCTCGTATCCATTAAGAAACATAAAACAAGATCTATCAGGAAGATTATCCAAGTGGGCCATAGATTTAAGTGAGCATGAAATAATATATCAGCCTAGGACTGCAATCAAGTCTCAGATCTTAGCTGATTTTGTCGATGACTTTAGTAATAGCATAGTCCCTAAAGTGGAAAAAGAGTTACAACTCTTCAACGGTGCTAATCCGGGTCTATGCACCCTATTTACCGATGGTTCTTCCAATATAAAAGGTGCCGGCTTAGGCATAGTCTTAATATCACCCACGGGTGAAAAGACACGATAGGCCATCAAATGTTATCCTATAACTAACAACAAAGCAGGGTACGAAGCTGTTATTGCAGGATTAGAACTCGCACGAGAGCTTTTAATCGATCAAATCGTAATCAAAAGCGACTCCCAACTGGTAGTAAATCAGATACAGGGGACGTACATCGCTCGAGAAACTCGGATGCAACAATATCTAGAAAAGGCACGAGAGCTCGTGAGACAATTCAAAACATGGAAGGTAGTACAAATACCCAGAGAGGAAAATGCAGAAGCAGATGCATTAGCTAACCTCGCAGAAGTCGCGGAAGTAACAAACAAAGGCATTGCAATTGTCGTTCATCTATTCCATTCAGCGATCGGCCAGGATAGAAATGAGGTAACTTTCAATAATTTAACCTGGGATTGGAGAAACGAAATCCTATATTTTTGCAGAATGGCACCGTACCTGAATACAAGAAAACAGCTCAAGCACTTCGCCGCAAATCTGCACGGTACTGCCTTATTCGCAACTCATTATATCGCAAGATGTTAGGAGGGCCCCTAGAAAAATGCCTCGGACCTAACCAAACGGAGTTTGTAATGAAAGAAGTCCACGGAGGACATTGTGGAAATCACTCAGGGGCGAGATCCTTAGTAAAAACCCCAATCAGAGCTGGATACTATTGGCCTAAGATGGAAGAAGAGGCCGAGAACTTCGTATTCAAATGCGATAGGGGCCAAAGGTTTGCCAATAAAATGCATCGACCAGCGGAATTATTGCATCCAATAATATCCCCATGGCTCTTCATGAAATGGGGTATGGACATAGTGGGACCTCTTCCCACAGCTAAAGGACAGGTACAGTTTTTTCTCGTGCTAACCGATAATTTTACAAAATGGGTAGAGGCAGAAGCGTTCAAACAGGTGCGAGAAAAGGAGGTTAAAAGTTTCTTATGGCGAAACATAATATGCCGCTTTGGGATACCAAATGAAATCGTGTGTGATAATGGCCCACAATTCATAGGCTCGCAAATCATAGAATTCTTCGAAAGCTGGCAAATCAAATGGATCACTTCAACGCCATACTACCCTGTGGCTAATGGTCAAGCTAAGTCAACGAATAAAGTCATCATCAACAATCTAAAGAAGCGTCTAGATAAAGCCACAGGAAACTGGTCTGGTGAGTTACCAGTGGTACTATGGGCATACAGAACAACTTCAAAAATATCCACAGGAGAAACTCTGTTCGCACTTGTCTATGGCTCAGAAGCCTTAATACCTGTGGAGATTGGCGAACCAAGCATAAGGTTTACAACAGCCACGGAGGAAGCAAACAACGACGAATTGAGGACAAATCTGGACCTGCTCGAACCACGGAGAGAAGCAAAACTAATACGGATGGCACCACAAAAAAAATCATAGAGAATTATTACAACCGTAAAGCTCATCTCAGGTACTTCAAGATTGGGGACTTCGTCCTCAAAAGAGTCTTTCGATCAACGAAAGAAGCAGACGCAGGAAAGCTAAGTCCAAACTAGGAAGGACCCTACAAAGTCCGAGGCATAGCTGGGAAGGGCGCCTATAAGCTGGAAGCTATGGACGGCAGAATCCACCAACAAGTTGGAATGCCATTCACTTGAAGAAGTACTGCTTCTAAGGAAAAGAAGTTGATACCCCCGGTCAGGTATCACACGTTTGATTTTTATTTGAACATTTAAAATTTTACTAACCTTTTTAAATGATAGGCATAAATCTAACCCATCACCAGATGATGTTATTAGACCTGCAAAGACGCGAGGAAGTAACTAAATTCCAGGTCTAGGGTTACACTTTCTGATGGACGTTTTAAAGGGTTAAGCAGTCATCATCAAAAAACTATATACCTTCGAGTCTAGTATGTTTTCCCTTTTCAAGAAAAGGACCACAAGGAAGGAATAGTCAAGTGCTCGATATTTCATTCTTCAAAGCTCAAACACTTGGGGGACTATACAATATGGAAGGCAAAGACGAAGGAAAAAAGACTATCAAAAAGTTAAAGCTCGAGCCTGAAGATCCCTCTACCCAACAAATCAAGTGATACAAATAAAATTGAAAGAGCCAACGACTCAAACACAAAGCCTCTAATCCAAAAAACCTTTGAACATGTTCACGTTAAAAGACAAAATATTAGCCACGAGGAAGAAATGCGCATCTTTGTACTTATTCAAAAGAAAAATTGTTGTAACTAAAAACAGTTACGAAATCTTTGTACTCATATAGAAAACTATTATCAAATAAAACAGTTACGGATGAAAGATCAAAATCCTTGTACTTGTTCAAAAAAACTATTATCAAATAAAACAGTTATGGATGCAATAGCATTTTCCTCGTGCTTATTGAAAACTGTTGTCGACAAAAACAGTTAAGGGTGAAAACCCCAACTTGAATAAAAACTATTAAAAATGAAAAAAAGTTACGAAATACAAGTGTATATCAAATCTGTTAAAAGAAAACAGTTGCAACATGAGTTTTTAGACGATAATCAAACACATGTAAAAAGTTGTGAAAGTTCAAACAAAAACCTTTCCTCAGAAACATTCTTAAACATGTGAAAACTCCTATCACTATATTGTATTATTACACCTTTATGAAGTTTAGACTTCTTCTTCACTAAGTGTCGATCAAAAAAGGGCCCTCTTTCATAAATTATGCTGACTAAAAAAAGGCACACATTCAATATGACACCGTGCCTATTACAAAAAGGTACGAGTAATCTAAAGCATTATATATGCAAAACTCAGAGGTAAAACTAAAACCTCAAAAAATAAAGCATGAAAAAAGACTTAAAGAGTGAAACAGAAACTCAACGGAAAACAAAAGTCATACTTGAATTAATATATTAAAACGGCTAAGTAAAAACTAAGTATTAACTTATACTTAGCCGTATAGAGTTTTTATACATTGAGGTGCCCCTAAGTTGTCATTTGGGGACTTTAAAGAGATCCAAATTTACCCCCGATGGGACTGGGGGTAACCACCAATTGAGACTAAAAAAAAAGAAGGGAGGAACCAGCTTCTTAAACTTCTTCAGGAGGGGGGGTTGACTTCACTGGCAGAAGGAGCAGGAGCGGCTTGGGACGAAGAGACTTGAGCAGCAAGAGCCTCACTTTCAGGAGAAGAGAGATTCTGACCTTGTTGAGCCTTCTCAATAGACTCCTTGCTTTTTGCAATTTCAGCACTAAGGTCGAAACCCTCTCGGCTCATTTCAGTCAATGTGTCGAGGCGAGAGTTCATATGCACCCAACTAACATCGACAACTGCCCTATCTTCAAGAGCTTCGTAATATTTCTCCCATAGCATAACTTCATCTCTTAGTTCATCCCTCTCAGTCACATCAACATCATTAGAGTCCCTTAAAGGAGTGAAAGACCTTTTCCAGGAATTGAACTTTCTCCAAAGAGTTGCGGAGATCCTCCTGGGTCTGAGTAAGAGTTTGCACTAATTCACCCGAATACTCCTCCGTTTGGTCTAGTAAGGCCTTCAAACTCCTGACCTCTTCAGAGGCACAAGACAGTTGCTCCGTGAATGAGGACTCTAGGACACTCTTATCTTTGTCTGCCTGATCAGAGGATGCCTTCTCCACGGCCAACTCTTCCATCATGACCCTCACTTTTTGCTCCAAGGTTCATTTTTCTTCTTCTATAGCCTCTATGTCGAGCCTTAAGCTTTCATACTGCTCCTTCCAGTTATCTGCTTCCACACGCCCTTCTTTCACTTTCGGCTCTATATTAGAAACCCATTTCATAAGCTCCGTGCCTATAAGATTGATCTACAAAAGAAAACCAATTAGATATGGTAAATAGATGTACAATAATGAGCACAAGAAAATGCATTTTACCTTTAAAGAAGTATGCATGATTTCATTGGCCCGTGTAAGGGAACTATGGTTGTTCAACTTAGCTCTCTCTGTCAGGCCTATCAACGGTTTCAACCATACATCAGGCTGGCCAGACTTTTTAAAGGGACTACCCTCCACTGGAACTTCTATCATCACCTTCCTTATCTCTCCGCTGGAAGACCCTACTTTTGTAACAAAAGGCACGGAAGTAGGTAGAGATGCAGGAGCAACAGGCGAGGAAGTCTGAGGGGCCGAAAAAGCCACCGGGAGAGGGAGCAATGACAGGAGCAGGAATAGCCACGGGAGAAGGAGAAATATTTGGAATAGTTAAAGGGAGTTCTCTAAGAGAAGGAGAGAAAACAGCCAAGGGAGCTTCATCAGCAAAAGAACCAAAGCCTTCACGGAACAATTGGCCAACAAATTCACGCACATGAGAGGGAGTAGCATCCTCGGAGGGATAAAGTTCAACTTCAGGCACGAAAGGCACGATGACAGGTGTAGACTCGTCGTCTAAGACCACCTTCCTTCTACGTAACCTATGGATCAAAGTGCCCTCCTCTTCCTCTTCTTCTCCCGAGGTCCTTAACCCACCTTCTTTCCTTTTTGAAGAAGAAGAGCCTGAAATGATCTCATGGGCCTGAGCCAGGGATAACTTGGGAACATACGCGGCTGCAGAAACTCCACGAGCAAGAAACCCTCTCAAAAGGAAAGGGTTAAATAATGCTCAAAGGAATAAACAAGTACAAACAAAAACTTCACTTACCATGAGTCTTAACTCTCCAACCAAACCTCTCAAAGAGGTACTTCCATGAATGTTCTTCCAATGGAGCGATTACCAAAAGATTTTCTACCCAATCTCTGAAACCGGAGACATTCTTGACGGTTCCCATGATTGCTGCAAATAGAAAAAATAGCTACGGTATTGATACAGTATCTAGAGCAAAAAGCAAGGAACGTGAGCAAAAATGTACTCACGTGCAAGATTCCACTTCTAAGGGAAGGGAAGATTCACATACTAAACTAGCAGTAGGAACAACAACATACCGAAGAAACCAACCTCGATCTTTATCATCTTCAAAAGTCACTAACACCCTTTTACTCCTAGCAGCTAGGTAAAAATTCCCTGTCAAAACAACATTGGGGAATAGAGGTTAATAAGATGATGAAAGGTAAAGGGGATCGAAGCTAAAGTAGCCAAATATCTAAGACATGCAACGACTCGTCATACAAGAGGACCGACTTGTCCCAAGCAAATTTTGAAAAAATTGACAGAACTCGATGATTACTGGGTCGATGGGAGGCTTTAACCCTAATGTAAAGGGATAGGTATAAGCAAAAGAATTCCCCGTCTTGTAAGACGTTATTCTTTGATTACTGTTTGGAACGATTACAGGAAAATCGGAACTCCAATAACAGTCCCTGTGTATAAGAGGAATTAAACCTTCAGTGAGTTGGGTAGGGTACTTATCAACACTATCAAGAGACGACAATCAAGAAACCTGATCTCTAAGGGCCAAACTATCCCTAGCAAAGATGAACTCTGCAGGTACTATTTCATCGACCCTCGATTCGCGCAAAGGTTCATGACGTTCTCTACCTTTGGACGAAGATCTAGAAGCCCTAGCCCTTGGAGAAGTTAAAGACCTAGAAGAAGGAGTAGAAGTAATTTGAGAAGAGAAATAACCCCTTGAAAGAGTAGAACCTAAACTCCTCAACCTTCCGCCTCTCCTACTCCGTGTTGGAGTAGAAGAGGGAGTTAAATCATCTACGTCTATGACTCTCTTACATTGGTTTGAAGAAGACATATCTACAAAGACAATGAAAAAGTTCTTTACAAATAAAGTTTGAAAATTAGAAGTTTTTCGTGAAAGAAACGAAAAGGGGTATTTATACTCGAAGACAACTGCCAAAAATGAAAAAAAAAATGATATGAAAGCCATAATTGAAGATGTCACTTCATGACTAATGCAGCCACAAAAAATCCCTAAAAGGCATTGAACAATTGAAAAACCAACCCAGGAATGTCATGTGGCATAAGCAGTAAATGAAAGTTCAAGCGACGCTTACGTACAGAAAAAGATGCAATGATTGGAGTGAAGCAGCGGCAAAATATTCCCGCCATAAATGAGTATCCACTTACCAAATATTAATTGATAAATATATGGTAAGTGGGGGGGCCTATCTGTATTGGTAAAAAAGAGCTTCACACGTGTAATAAATCTTGATGACTCAGCAATCTACGTGGAGCAATGAAGACACGACAGCTGGACGGGACTCTACGAAGAGGTATGAGGCAAAGAGGCACGACAAATCACACCCATGGGTTGATTAGCTACGTAAGTCTCAACTTGATGGAGAAGATGAAAAGACACGGTCAAAATGTATCTGGGTGGAATAAAGGGCTGGTTCAGAGATCTTCAAGTTAGTGATCCACACGTTACACAACATTCATGCAACAGTTATAGTTGCTCATTGTAACGTTACATTAATGTCATAATTATTGATACCCAATTTTCCCTCAAAATATTTTTTTAATTTGCATATATATCGGCAAAATCACTTTTTACAATAACTGAAATTTTTTCCATAATCTTGCATATTTTTATTAATTTCTTTTCGAAATTATTAAATATTTTACACTCAATAATTATGCATAAATTGTATTATAAATA
Source organism: Nicotiana paniculata (assembly GCA_005239505.1). NCBI lineage: Eukaryota > Viridiplantae > Streptophyta > Magnoliopsida > Solanales > Solanaceae > Nicotiana > Nicotiana paniculata. Next base: position 135,451 of record ML355142.1, read on the forward strand.
ATTTTTCAAAATATTTCCCAGCTCAATATACTATTTTTATCCTATTAGGATTTAATTATTTCATAAATTAACCAATTTGGCATTATTTAGCTATAATTACAACAATTTTACAATTATAGCCTAATTATACGTTTTATACCATTTAAATCAATAATTAGTCATTTTATATTTTTAATATCAGTTAATTACCTTACTTTCAGTTATTTAGCATTAATTTCATTTTTTATAATTACTAGCTATTTTTATTAATTATTTAGCTATTTTAATGGGTATTTAACTAATGGCCATTTTTAATTTTCAATCATAGCACAAATTAAACCCAAACCTACCTGATTAAATTCGGACCCCTACTTATTTAATTAGCCCAAATACCAGGCCCAAACCTTAAAGCCACCAAACCCAATCCCCCTTTTAATCTGGACCGTTGATCACTTTTGATCAACGGACCAGATTAATTCTTACATAATTAAACCTAATACTATCCTCCCCCCCCTTCCCCCCGTCTCTCATTTTCACTCAGACGCTCATCTCTCTACTCTCTCTCTCTAGCCCCCTCTAAAGACTTCCAGTCTCTCCACCTCCGATGAGGTCCGTTCGTCTTTTTCGGCCGCCTCTTCGTCGGAGGCCATGGAATCCTCACCATCCTAAGGCCTCCCATGGCCCCTTTACTCCGGTGTTGTCGTCTCTATGTTATTCAAGAGATCAGGGTTCACTCTCTCACACCTTTGGCCTGTCTTAGGCCTTCATGCTCGATCTCCAGTATGATTTCCCTACTTTCCGGCTAGATCCGGTGGTTCTATACCGACTCTCTCTCTCTCTGGTTTCTCTCTTTGAAATATTAACTTCTAACTTTTGATTCTTTTAGATCTGTAACAGATCTATACGTATTATGAGGTTTTTCTGTGTTTTCTTTAAAGATTCTCCTAATTCTCGAACGATTCTTCGTTTTTCCAAAACTAGGGTTTTAAAATTCTTTTCAAAAACAGTTTTCCTTCGGGTCTCTTAGTATTATTTCATGATCCTATTGTGTTTAAGCATTATTTGAGCCGCTCCCTTCTTGTTTAATTCATTTTGATAAAAAAAACCCAAATTTCTTAGGTACAATCTGTCAGTCCAAGCTTTGTTTACAATAATGTTTTACCTGTTCTATTGCGACTGCTTTACTCTCGTGAAACACTATGTGATTGTTGCTCTATACTTGCAATTAGGGTTTCTGATTCTTTGTCTCTTCTGCCTAAGCCATGATTGTCTACTGATTCCTTTAATTAGTTGCTATGTTCTGATGTGAATCCCTAGTTTCGTGATTAGGGTTCCTAATTTTTGCTTAACATGTGTTATTTCGTTCGAATCAATATTGTTTTATCATTTTGAATCTTTGAATAAGTGTGATTAGCGCTTTGTTGATTTTTACACCATATCCTTTACTGATTTTGAGCATCTCCTTAAAAATGTGATATTTTCCTTTCAGTAATACTGGTTTCATGTAATTTGAGAGTTTCCTGACTGATTTTTTAGGATTTGAATCCTCTCTTGCCGTATTTTCCTGAATAAACATGCTGTCAAATTGACTTTCCTTAATTAGGATATTCTGAATCTAGCTCTAATCACATGCTCTATACTTTTACTACTACTTATATGTTAAAGTCATCTTTTCCATGATTTCTTTCCTTATTTTTGTACTGTTTATTACCGTTTGGACATTGACTCCTTAATTGAAGGGAGTACTTGCCTTGATTATATGTTGATTGATTCTGAGTCCACATAATTACTACTGAATTGTTAGTTTAACTTATTTGACTACATGTTTTCAAACTATAAATACTTTGGTCTTTCATTAGCATAACAGACGAACTCACTGGTTCAATAACTTTCTCTCACAACTAAAACTTTCTACTCTCTTCTCTGTTCTACTTGTCATTGTTCTAATTTAGTCGGTTGCAAGTCAAGGCTAACTATTGTGCTCTTATCCTACTTTGTGTTTACTGTCTTCTTCACTTCACTAGTATGTTCTGATTTTAATCCCAGTTTCCAAACCAACAAGTTTATTTTGCTGCTTCAATTCATTATGCTTATGTATACTATTTTGTTGTTGGAGGGGCTTCATCTAGCATGTTAAGTTATGCTTTACTTTCATAATCAGCATGTCTTTATGTATTTGAAATATGTTTCTATGTGACTCTCATTATCTCTATGTCTATACACTAGCTTTGGTTAGGGAATGCCTTTATTGGTATTACTTTAAGTTGTTTGATACGGTTATGTCGAGTCTAAACCCATACTATGATGTATCCCAATTGCATCAACCCCCTTAGGAACTTCTGATTCATCATCCATGTCTACTTCTGCGTGTTACATGTTCACTACTATGTGCCTTGTATGTCCCCAATCCCTCATTACCCTGTTTGTGGTTGTTGAACTTGTCTTAGTACGCTACTCTGATCCTAAGATGTGGATGTGTTTATTCTGACTGCATTACTCTTTTCTCAAACGGTTTACTGAATAAAAATCCTTTTGCAAAACACCTTTTTTAAAACCAGTCTTTCTTGTAAAATTATTTACTCAAAGTTTTTCAAAACTATGTCAAGCATTCTCACTCTACCCCTAGACCTTTAAGTTTTTCCCCCTCAGTGCGAGATGCTTTGGGACCCTCGAGCTTCCTATGAACTCTGACACACTGAGGCTGGCACTTCCACACTGCACCTGTTCAATTATTGGTTACTAAGTCTAGGTGTAAGCACTGCACAGGATCGTTGAGATCCTTAGGGAACTTTGATGCACCTAGACTCTGATTTGTCGATGGAACTGAGGCATATGAGGCCATTGGAGGCTTTTTGGGAAATCTGGGCCTAACTGAAGGCTCCCTATAGAGTAGCTTCTTGATTTTCTATTTCTATAATTTATTCGTTGGCCAATAATAATTTGTAAACAACTCTTGGGGAATGGATAGTAAAATGGGAAGGGGTAACTATGCATGTTATAGATATAAAAGGGTAGAAACCATGCTCTTAGGTTTACATTTCCTATGTACGCAATGGAAAAAATCATGTTTCGGGTTAACATGTGCAAAACATATCATGCATTAGAAATCATTCTCTTTAGGATTTTTGTAAACATTGTTTCAGCACTTTACTGTAATACTGTTATATCAACTAGGAAAATCCTGTTCAGTAATAACAATGGAAAAACTGCTATCGTGTGATTCTATCTATGCATTCTGGAAATGTAATCTGAATCTTGCCTTAAAACAAGAGTGCTAACAAAAATGTACCATCGTGCTTACCATGTTACACATAGAAATCATGTTCTAGGTAAACAATTAATAAACCCGTCACTTTTGCATATCCTGAAAGCATGTCAAAACACTACAATGTTTTGTGCATTTAGAGACCATGTTTAGGCTTTTGATTTTGCACCATTCTGCATCTTCGTGCATTAGATATCATGTCCTTAGGATTGCATCTCATTCGTTTAGGCACACCTAGCCTAATTACTGATAAAAACAACTGCATTCAATTCTCGTAATCAACTGATAACAAGTCTGTATTCTAAACACATAGGACAACATGTTCTAGGTAATACAATGTTGAACAGCTCTCCTCTAAGTAATGCTGGTAATTGGTACATACTATCTCACACCTAGACAAGCCTTAGGTGATTAATTTGTCTAAGACTAAGAATATGCCTTCCTGTATATGTTGCTCAATGCTTAAAAAGATTCAAATCAGTAGGTAAATTGATTAGGATCCCTTTCTGAGTAATAAAATCGGCCTGCATATCTGTCTATATTTTGAACTCACTTAGGTACCATGTCTTAGGATTCTGAATTTAAATACTGCCCTTAACTGTGTTTGAGTCGTGTTGTCTAACTGTATTACTTGTGGAAGTAAACTTGAGCCTTTAATTGCTTTTCCTAAGTTCCCATCAAACTGCAGTCCTATATGCTTTTGTTTGTTGCCCTAGAACTTTACCTTTTAAACCTGAGGGCCTGCATAGTACCTCCCTCTTAGGATAGTAGTCCTAACCTCCTCTAGGACTGATAGGAAGGGGCGGATAACAGAACGCAATAGAGCTTGTGACCAACACGCGCTTTAATTACCTTTACAGGGGTGGGAAAGGGTAGAATATGGATATGATGACGGTGCGCTAATACCACGTGTAGCCCCTCTTTAAGGAGTGATTACCGGGTATTATACTGATGTGATCCATATTAATATAAATCTAGGATACGCTTTTTATGCTTAGATTGTAATCTTTTCAAAACCTAACTTTCTTTACTATTTTTTTTCAAACATCTGCATGTTTAAGACTTAAATCTCCTCTTATTTGAGCCTTTATTTGCTTGCTTGCTAAGCCGTACAAATTCACAAAAAAGTTGTTTGGTCGGGAACCACACTTGTGGATCTTGAGGGGTTCCTAACACCTTACCCTTAGGATAATTTCAAGACCTTACCCTATTCTGGTTAGCAACGTAGTTGTAAATGAACCCCTTTTGGTGTCCTAACGCACCTTTAAAAATTATTAGGTGACGACTCTCAAAAACACAAACCCCTTTCCCAAAAGGAAAGAGTTGTCCCAACCGAATGTCATAAACTTGATCTCCGCGAGGAAAGAGGGGGCGCGACAGCATGGAGACTCTGCTGGGGAGTTATCTAAGCTTTTACCATTTCAAACGGCTTTGTGAACTTGTCTTTACTTTGTTAATACATGCGATCTTTCCCTTTCCCCTTTTTATGTGCAATTACTTGTCTATTTCTTTAAGCATTTATTTTCAAAAGTAACTGACATGATCTTTCTGTTTCCTTCCTTTGTAACCGCTTTTAAATTATAAACTGTTGTATTTACTGCTTTCCATAACGTGCAAATACATGAAAACATGTTTTAATGCTTATTTATTGTTGTATAATCATGCTCAACATTCAATCTCCACTCGTGCCAAACAAAATACTATAGCAACGCTTGATGAGTGGTTGCGCTCTTCCTATATTATTACCCCCCTAAATTCGGAAAGGCTTATTTGCGGTAAAACTAGTCGATTAGCGGTGCAGTCGACAAGTTCCGTGCCTTTCCCTATTGAGTTGTCCGCTCGAGGGTACCAGTCTAAAACCCCATAGAAACCTTACTTTGTTATGTTGTTTCATGCATCATGGTTAAACCTAGCTAGCCTAAAGTGTGTTCCGCACGATAGCTTTTAAGATTTCCTTATCCAAAATTCCACTGGGTTTCCCTAAACCCAAACGGACATCATCACGTTCTATGCATTTATTTGGAGAACTAAATGCTCTATGCTAATTATTGATGTTAAATAGTCGAGTATGGTGGGGGTAAGGGCCTAACCTTGTTTGCCTTGCAGAAAAAATGAGGTACGAAGTCCTCAGATTCGGCATGGTCTTCAATATCCCTCCAAGATTTCTAAGTTGGTGGGAAGATTTACATTCCAGTGAAAAACCTCTTGTCAGGAAATACTTGGGCAATCTACCATCTCTCCTAGAAATCCATCACAACAACATGATAATAGAGGCTGCTACCCTATTCTGGGATTGTAAAGGTTCGTGTTCCGCTTTGGGGATATTGAAATGACACCTTTGCTGGACGAAATAAGAGGGTTGGCTGGCTAGTATGGGAAACCCCGGGGTTGCTAAAGCCTGAAAACCACACAGGCAAAGGATGCCTCAAAATGATGGGTCTGAAGAAGAATGCAGAACCGGTATGCTTAAACAAGTCATACATCCTTTCTGACTACTTGTACGAGAGGTACGGTCACAGCAAATCATACCGTACCTACCACGATGAGTTTGCCATCACATCCTTGGGACACATCCATCGTATGGTATTCATCTTCATGTTTTTCTTCTTGGGTCTGATCGTGTTTCCCATAAAAGAGGGAGAGAATCCACACTAGATTGGCTATGGTAACCAACACACTAATCGAAGGAAATGATGGGCAAGACTTCAGTATTTTGCTCATGATCATTGCAGACATATATCGAGCCTTGGAAAAGTGTCAACGAGGGGCAAGACATTTTGAAGGCTGCAATCTACTACTTCAGCTTTGGCTCATGAACATCTCCAAAAGGGCGAGTATCGACAAGAAGTTCATCGAAGAGTCTGGGATGACCACATCGCTTTCCACCACCCAAAGCGAATGAATTACATCCCCGACATGTTTTCTCAGCCTGAGAATGTCGAAGGATGGGTCGAGCTCTTTGGTAATCTGACTGAAGAATAGGTACAGTGGATGTTCGAGTGGTTTCCAACAGAGGAGTTCATCGCCCCTTCCAGAGATGCACCATTCCTAATACTAATTGGTCTAAGAGGAACATACCCTTACATCCCTCTTCGAGTTATAAGGCAAGAGGGTAGGAAGCAAGTCATACCCAGGGTCGACAAGATGAGCCATTTTCGAGCTGACTTCCAGAATGATGATAGTCCTTACAAGTGACAAGCCCAGCACATGTGGCACTGCAAGATTATAATAGAGAAGGACACCATTGAGCCAGACAGATATCATGCCGGTTATACCCCTTTCTATCCTGGTTGGTTGGTAGAAAATTGGGGTGGTCTGAGCGAGCCAGGGTTCGTTCAGGGTCACGGGATTATAGATTAAAAGGCTGAGGCACAAGTCAAAAACAATCAACGCAAGAGAATTCATGAGTGTGAGGATGAGCACCACAAAATACATGAGTCTAACAAGAAACTGATCGAGGAATGGAAGGATATGGCTATCAGCACCAACAAAAGGTTAAGGTATTTGGAGCAAGGCATAAGGGAGCTGGAGAAAAAATTTCTCAAAAGGATTGAAGACTGTCACAAGGCTGGAGGGAGGACATCTAGCCAGGGCATAACTGTTGATGGGGCTTCGCGAGTTAGGGGAGCTATCTGAAAGAAGCAACAATGTCGAGTCTGGGGAAGGTCCTTCTAGGACCAAGTTGATAGAAATGTCTTTCTTTTACTTTATCAATGTAATATGGCCAATGGCCATTAGTGACTTTATTTCCTGCTTACTATTTCAGTGTTGTTTTGATTCGTCTATTTCTACATTAATGAAATGAGGCATTTTGGCATCTAAGTTCTCCAAATCAACTTGTCACTAGGCCTACCTCAGGCACAACGAGGCTCCCAAATAAGGACACGCTTTTATATTCATGCACTATGTGTTTAAATACTGCAATATTTTCTCATGATCCTCACTGACTTTGCTACCTTTTGTTTTTGTTTCTTTATTTTGATTATTCCCCTCCCCAAAGGTTGGTTCGTGCATTCTGGCATCATCATCATATCACACAAGATCCAGGGCCCGACGAGTCTCGGGGTACCAAGGCTGAACAAGCATTTTTTATTTCATTTTGCTAATGATTTCCTTTTCCGCATTTCCATTTTTTTATTTTTTATTTTGCATTTTTCAATAAAATCTCCAATGTTCCACAACTTTCAAAAATAACTTTTTTGTTGCAACGAATCTATATTCATTTATTATCATTTTCTCTCATTATTTTATCTTACAACATTATTATTTAATGTCTTGATGAACCAATGACTGTGACATGCAACGAGACAACGCAACAAACATACGTGGATTCAGAAGAAGATGACATACCTGACGAAATTGTCAAAGAAGTTGAGAATTTTGAGAACAGACCTAAGTCCAACATGGGAGATTCAGAAAACATCAAGAACATACTAAGAAAGATGATAGAAAGTCACAAGCAGTGGCACGAGAAGTTATCATTTGCCTTATTGGGATATCGCACCACAGTTCGTACCTCAACAGGGGGAAACTCCCTATATGATAGTTTATTGTACTGAGGCTGTTATTCCTACCGAAGTTGAGATTCCATCTCTAAGAATTATACAAGAAGCTGAGCTCAGTGATGCAGAATGGGTAAAGAGCCGTTATGAGCAACTAGCCCTCATAGACGGAAAGAGAATGAATGCAGTCTGTCATGGTCAACTATATCAGAACAGAATGTCCAGAGCCTTCAACAAGAAATTCAAGCTAAGATAGTTCACACCAGGGCAGCTAGTGTTAAAGAAAATCTTTCCACATCATGACGAATCCAAAGGGAAGTTCTCTCCCAACTGGCAGTGTCCGTACATGGTTCACCGGGTACTGACAGGAGGAGCACTTATACTCGCAGAAATGGACGGAGAAGTCTGGCCAAAGCCAATCAATTCAGATGCAGTCAAACGTTACTATGTGTAATCTTATGCTTTTTCAATGATGATGTAAATTGAACTATGCCTGACCTGATTCCCGTTTAAGAGGGGATACGTAGGCAGCCCTATGGGTTCAGTAACTATTCAATGAAAATTTCATTTTCCCCCGCAATTGGAAATTGGAGCACTCAAAATTTTGAAGCACGTTCAAGCGATCGCCGCATGAGCAGCAGTCAGAAACGTCAACCCATCAAACTGGGGCAGAATTTTGAGGTGTAGTAGGAGTGGTTGCAATGTCTCGAACCATGTCACGGTCGTCAGTTCATCTAAAACTATTTTAGATAATATGTTTATGTTATACTTTTAAAAAAATCGTGCATGCTTATTCTTGAAACAGCTTGTTTAGCAAATGATACCCCTAATGATGTAGACTGTATCATCAGATCAAGCCGAACGAGTCAAGTAAAGCCAGCAGGGATACGAACTAACCCTCCCCTTTACAGAACTCATGATTTTTCTGTGAATGCAGGCACAAAGAACAAACACGCAGAGAAGTCTCAAGTTTCATCACGATCGCAACTGCCAAAGTTCGATGTCCACACAAAAGGACGAACATGTTAAAAATCACAATCCGCAAAACCATCATACTTGTCGTCATCTATTATCAATACAAATAATGCCCCGCAGTCACAATACCCTCAATAATCGCAATGTCACAATCTATCACCAGCTAGGAATTCCTACCGTCATTTATTTTTCTTGTATAAGGCTACCTTTCTGCCTTCCGAGACTAAACGTTGTCTCCAGCTGCATTTGCATCTTGCATAAGGCTACCTTTCTGCCTTTCGAGACTAAACGATGTCCATCTGCATTCGCATCTTGCATAAGGCTACCTTTCTTCCTTTTGAGACTAAACGTTGTCTCCATCTGCATTCGCATCTTGCATAAGGCTACCTTTCTGCCTTCCGAGACTAAACGTTGTCTCCATCTACATTCGCATCTTGCATCTACCTTTCTGCCTTCCGAGACTAAACATTGACCATCTTCATTCGCATCTTGCATAAGTCTACCTTTCTGCCTTCCGAGACTAAATGATGTCTCCATCTGCATTCGTATCTTGCCTAAGGCTATCTTTCTGCCTTCCGAGACTAAACGTTGTCTCCATCTGCATTCGCATAAGGCTTCCATTTTTCCTTCCAACCTGCATAAGGCTACCTTTCTGCCTTCCGAGGTTAAGCTCTACCTCCACCTGCACCTGCATAAGGATACCTTTCTTCCTTCTGAGGTTAAGCTCTACCTCCACCTGCATTTGCATAAGGCTACCATTCTGCCTTCCGAGGCTAAGCTCAACCTCCAGTTTACCTTTTCAAGAATGATTGATGTATCAAGCATTTTTATTTCGCTTTCCTTCAGGCTAAGCTCTGCCCCTTTAATTCACAAGACTAAGCTCTATCTTGTTAGCATCATACTATTGCATCTTCATAGACTGAAATATCGCCAACCTATCCAAAGGCGTCACCGTTCGGAGGCACCATATTCATAGCCCGAGAACACCATGTCATGGCCTGAGGATCTCTTTTTATCATTTTGCATATCATTATTCAAAGGCGTCATGGTTCAGAGGCACCATGCTCATGGCCCAAGAACATCATTTCATGGCGTGCGAATCCTTCATCAAGCAATTAATAGCCCAGGACATCATGGTCTAGAGATGTCATCCTCAACCGTCCAAAGACAACATTCACGGTCCAACGGGAATTTTCATCTTGTTTAAATTACGCACAATATATGCTCGTATTATTTATTTGTAGCCATCCTGGCAGGAGCGGTCCCGCTCCACTTCTCCTAACCATTCTCGTAAGCTGTTTGTTCACCTAACCCCATACATAGTGTCCGTTCTTGTAAAGCTTCATCGATATACTTTGTTGATGACTCCTGAACTACATACGGCCTGATTCCTATAAAGCTAGGGATATGTAGGCATCTCAAAAACCAGGGCGCGACCTAAATCTCTTCAAACCGTACGGTCAAAATTGGCCATCATATCTTTACCCGACAACTCTTTCGTCATTCCCGGGTGAAGAGGGGTAGCTGTTGATACCCAATTTTCCCTCAAAATATATTTTTAATTTGCATATATACCGGCAAAATCACTTTTTATAATAAATGGCATTTTTTCCATAATCTTCCATATTTTTATTAATTTCATTTCCAAATTATTCAGTATTTTACAATCTATAATTATGCATAAATTGTATTATAAATAATTTTCAAAATATTTCCCAGCTCAATATACTATTTTATCTTATTAGGATTTAATTATTACATAAATTAGCCAGTTTGGCATTATTTAGCTATAATTACAGCAAATTTACAATTATAGCCTAATTATACGTTTTATACCATTTAAATCAATAATTAGTCATTTTATATTTTTAATATTAGTTAATTACCTTAATTTAGTTATTTAGCATTAATTTCATTTTTTTTATAATTACTAGTTATTTTAATGGGCATTTAACTAATGACCATTTCTAATTTTCAATCATAGCCCAAATTAAATCCAAACCCACCTGATTAAATCCGAACCCCTACCCATTTAATTAGTCCAAATACCAGGCCCAAACCTTAAAGCCACCCGACCCAATCCCCCTTTCAATCTGGACCGTTGATCACTTTTGATCAACGGACCAGATTAATTCTTACCATAATTAGACCTAAGACATAACCCCCCCCCCCCCCCCNTCTCTCTATCTCTCTAGCCCCCTCTAGAGACTTCCAGTCTCTCCACCTCCGATGAGGTCCGTCCGTCTTCTCCGGCCGCCTCTTCGCCGGAGGCCATGGAGTCCTCACCATCCTCAGGCTTGTCATGGCTCCTTTATGCCGGTGTTGTCGTCTCTAAGGTCTTCAAGAGACCAGGGTTCACTCTCTCACAACTTTGGCCTGTCTCAGGCCTTCATGGCTCGATCTCCAGTAAGATTTCCCTACTTTTCGGCTAGATCTGGTGGTTTCTATACCGACTGACTCTCTCTCTCTCTCTCTAGGTTCTCTCTTTGAAACCCTAACTTCTAAACTTCTGATTCTTTTAGATCTGTAACAGATCTATACGTATTATGAGGTTTTCCTGTGTTTTCTTTAAAGATTCTCCTATTTCTCGAATGATTCTTCATTTTTCCAAAACTAGGGTTTTAAAATTCTTTTCAAAAACAGTTTTCCTTCGGGTCTCTTAGTATTATTTCATGATTCTATTGTGTTTAAGAATTATTTGAGCCGCTCCCTTATTGTTTAATTCATTTTGATAAAAAAAACCCAAATTTTTTAGGTACAATCTGTGAGTCCAAGCTTTGTTTACAATAATGTTTTACCTGTTCTATTGCGACCGCTTTTCTCTCGTGGAACACTATGTGATTGTTGCTCTATACTTGCAGTTAGGGTTTCTGATTCTTTGTCGCGTCTGCCTAAGCCATGATTGTCTACTGATTTCTTTAAGTATTTGCTATGTTCTGATGCGAATCCCTAATTTCGTGATTAGGGTTCCTAATTTTTGCTTAATATGTTTTATTTCGTTCAAATCAATACTGTTTTATCATTTTGAATCTTTGAATAAGTGTGATTAGTGCTTTGTTGATTTTTACACCATATCCTTTACTGATTTTGAGCATCTCCTTAAAAATGTGATATTTTCCTTTCAGTAATACTAGTTTCCTGTAATTTGAGGGTTTCCTCACTGATTTTTTAGGATTTGAATCATCTCTTGCCTTATTTCCATGAATAACATGCTGTCAAATTGACTTTCCTTAATTAGGATATTCTGAATCTTGCTCTAATCACATGCTCTATACTTTTACTACTACTTATGTGTTAAAGTCAGCTTTTCAATGATTTCTTTCTTTATTTTTGTTAGTGTTTATTACCGTTTGGAGATTGACTCCTTGATTGAAGGGATTACTTGCCTTGATTATATGTTGATTGATTCTGAGTCCCCATAATTACTGTTAAAATGTTAGTTTACCTTATTTGACTACCTGTTTTCAAACTATAAATACTTTGGTCTTTCATTAGCATAACAGACGAACTTACTGGTTCAATGACTCTCTCTCACAACTAAAACTTTCGGCTCTCTTCTCTATGCTACTTGTCATTGTTCTAATTTAGCCGGCTGCAAGCCAAGGCTAACTATTATGCTCCTATCCTACTTTGTGTTTACTGTCTTCTTCACTTCACTGGTATGTTCTTATTTTAATCCCAGTTCCCAAACCTATATGTTTATTTTGCTGCTTCAATTCATTATGTTTCTTATATGTTTCTGTATATTGTTTTGTTGTTGGACATGTAATTAAAATTTGGGGCATCATCTAGCATGATAAGTTATGCTTTACTTTCATAATCAGCATGTCTTTGTGTGTTTGAAACATGTTTCTATGTGACTCTCATTATCCCTATGTCTGTACACTAGCTTTGGTTAGGGAATACCTCTATTGGTATTACTTTAAATTGTTTGATACGGTTATGTCTAGTCTAAACCCATACTATGATTGTAATGACCTGGTCGGTCGTTTTGAGAGTTAGAACCCTGATCCCCTAATAAATGCTACTCCCATGTCTATTTATGTTATTGGAACTTGTCAGAGCATTGAGTAATGAAATCCGGAGCGATTTTGGACACATAGTCCATAAATGTGGAATTTAGCTTTAGAAATCGGGTCGTAGCTAGAGTTGTGTGAAGACGGATCCGGAATGGAATTCTATCAATTCTGTTAGCTCCATTGGGTGATTTCGGGGTTAGGAGCGTGTTCGAATGTGTTTTCGAGGTCCCTTGTGGATTTATACTTGAATTGGCGAAAGTTAGAGTTTCGGCAATTTCGGTCGATAGGTGAAATTTTGATATCAGACTCAGAATAGAATTCCGAAAGCGACAGCAGGTCCATAATGTCATTTATGACATGTGTGCAAAATTTGAGGTCATTCGGATGAGTTTAGACGTGTTTCGGCATCGGATGTGAATTCTAGAAATTTCATAAGTTCTTAGGCTTGAATCTATGCATATTTGATGATTATGATGTTATGAGATATTTTTTTAAGGCTCGAAAAAGTTTGAATGGGGTATTACAGTTGGTTGGTAGTTTTGGTTGAGGTCCCAGGGGCCTCGGGTGTGTTTCGGGTGTTCAAACGGGAATTTTTGGCCGAAAAGTCTTTGCTGGTTTTTCTAGATTTTCTACAGCTGTGTTTTACTCTCTGCGATCGCAAGGGTTCACCCGCGATCGCGTAAGTTAAAAGTGAGAGGTCCTGTGGTTGTTCTCTACAATCGCAATAAAAGGTTTGCGATCGCAGTGTGTTGGAATCTTGGTCAACGCGATCGCATGACCAGGATCGCGTTCGCATAGAGTATTCTTGGTCTGGGGGAGTTTCAATATTTGTTTTACTCGGACGCGTGGCGCCAACCGCGATCGCGTGGCTCTGGGTCCTCAAGGTTCTCTATCGTGTTCTGGTTTCTGCGCTCGCATAGCATGATTTCATGCGCGTGTTTTTTTTACTCTCCGCGATCGCGACTCCTTGTCTGCAATCGCATATAACAAAAGCATGGGCAGCCTTTTAATGACCCAAATCCGAGGGTTTATGTTATTTTCACCATTTTCAAATTCGAGAGCTCGAGAGAGGCAGTTTTTGGAGGCTTTTGCACCTGGGTAACTTGGTAAGTGATTTCTATCCATTATAGATCAATTTTCATGATTCCAATCTTAAATCCAACCATTAATTTCGAAAAGTTTTGGTAGAAAATGGGATGAACTTCATAGACCAAATTATTGAGTTTGATTGGGTGTTTGACCTACGATTTGAGAGATTCTTATATGGTTATACTCGTGAGTGAATGGTGTCCAGAAAATATAAATTTTACCCAATTTCGAGACGTGGGCCTGGAGACTTTTTGGGAGAATTTCCCAATTTCGCATATTAGCTTAAAAATAATTAGCTATTTTGTTCCCTTGAAGTGATATTTACATTATGCAATCGATTTGAATATATTTGGGCCACCCGGAGTCGGATACTCGTGGCAAGAGCGTGGTATTGAGTTGATTAGCGCAGTCAAGGTAAGCGGCTTGCCTAACTCTGTGTTGGGGACTTTCCCTTAGGCATTTTTATACTGAATTTGTTATGTGGAAGCCATGTACGTGAGGTGACGAGTGCGTACACGAGTCATTGTTACTAAAATTTCATTTTTCCTTCCATGCAATCACTCATTTTCATTCCTATATTACTGTTTCCTGTCTTAACTGAGTAGTTTGCTTAAGAGTAAGCATGCCTACCTGTCCTTACTTGATTTCCTCTTATTTGCTACTAGTTGCACCATGCTTAGGTAGTTTTACTCTATTCTTGCATGTTGCTTTCCTGGACTTTTTAATTAAGAGTATTTGACATACTTCTGCATTGCATATTTAAATTGGGACTACAGGCCGAGATCCGGGAGCTTGCTCCCTGTACTGAAATGCATATTTAAATTGGGACTACGGACGGAGATCTGGGAGCTTTCCCCCTGTACTGCATAACATATTTAAATTAGGACTACGCACTGAGATCCAGGAGCTTTCCCCGTGTACTGCATTGCACATTTACTGTTGAGATATATGTTGTGCTGAGCCGAGGGCTCTCTTTCTATTATTAATTCTTTCAGTTTCCATTAATATTGTTTATCATTGCTTATCTATATTTCACTATTTTAAATTTTATATTGACTTGTTTTAAAAACTCAGTAGGGCCTCAACCTAACCTCGTCACTACTTGACTGGGGTTAGTCTTGGCACTTACGGAGTACAGAACGTGGAGTGCTCACGCCCTTTCCTGCGCATGTTTTCCCCATATGCAGATCCAGGTACCAGCACCCAGTATCGTGGCTAGGAGTCGTTCTAGCAGCTACCAGGAGACCGCGAGGTAATTCTGCCGCGTCCGCAAAATCCCACGAGTCCCCTTATAATCTAGTATAGGCATAGAGGACTTAGGTATTTTCCACTCTTTCATTGTATAGAGCTACATTTAGTACAGAGCTTGTGACTATCGTGACATTTCGGGTTTTCGGAAGTGAAAGTGTACATGCTGAGCAGCTATGTTATATCTACTTGAGTTCTTTTCTGTCTTTATCTTATTGATTCTATTATTTTCCGTAAATTTTAGGCTTACCTAATCGTAGAGACTAGGTGCCGTCACGATACCTTTCGGAGGGCAAAACGGGTCGCGACAAGTTTATCAGAGCGTCTAGGTTCATAGGAGTAACAAGTCACAATCTGGTTTATTAGAGTCTCGTGGATCGGTGCGGAGACATTCGTATCTATCTTCGAGAGGATATGTAACTTTTAAGAACAATCAAATTATTTGGAATTCCTTATCGTGCTAGTTACTGTCATCAAATTCTTAAACTCTATTTTATTCTTTCTTACATATGGTTCGTACCCGTATCGGATGTACTGATGACCAGGCACCCGAGCCCCCAGTTAGAGCCACCAGAGGCAGGGTCCAGGGTAGAGGAAGAGCACGTGGTGCAGCCCGAGCACTGGCTAGAGCAGAGGCGGAGGAGCCCCCAGTAGCTCCAGCTGGAGGGGCACAGGAGGTCCCTACTGTTACTCCAGACCTCCAGGAGACATTGGCTCAGTTCTTGAGTGCCTTCAGTACTCTGTCTCAGACAGGTCTACTCCCGATATCTCCAACTACATCCCAGGCCGGGGGAGGGACATAGACTCCCGCAGGCCGTACTCCTGAGCAGAGGGCTCATATTGGGAAGTTTCCAGAGTATATTCCTTATCCCTAGCAGCTCCAGCTTAGCATGAGACTAGGATAGTTGTTCCTGAGGCAGAACAACTCCGACTTGAGAGGTACAAGAAGTACCACCCACTTGAGTTCAGTGGACTAGCTTCGGATGATGTCCTGGGTTTTTTCGAGGGATGTGATCGCATTCTCCGCACTATGGGTATTGTGGAGACGAGTGGGGTTTCTTTCACTGCTTTCCAACTGAGGGAGCAGCTTATCAGTGGTGGCGTGCTTTTGAGCTTAGTAGTCCGGATGACGCAGCTTCACTTACTTGGGCTCAGTTCTCCGAGATGTTCTTACTTGAGTTTGTCCCTTAGAGCTTCAGGGATTCTTGGCGTGTGGATTTTGAGCAGCAACAGCAGGGTACCATGACTGTGTTAGAGTATGCAATCTATTACAACGATTTGGCTCGCCATGCACCAGCTTTGGTTGTCACTAGCAGAGAGAGGGTTCGACGCTTTATTGAGGGACTCCACCCCAGTATTCGGACCAGCATGGCCAGAGAGCTGGAGATCGATATAACTTACAAACAGGCCATGAGTATTGCCCAGAGGATTGAGACTATGTTAGCCCGGGACATGGAGGAGAGAGAGGCCAAGAGGTCTCGAGAGACTGGTCATTTTTCAGGAGCCCGTGCACCAACCGCACGCTATGGTAGGGGTTTTGTGAGTCACCATGTTCATTTAGCTCTCCCAGTAGCCAGTGGTATTCCAGCTCCTCCTAGACCTCAGGAGCCTTATTATGCACCACCAGTATCTTAGTTGCCTCCTTCTCGAGGTGCTATCACTGGCCAGTCCAGCAGGCTAGTTCAGAGTCAGCAACAGCCGCCACGTCTTCCGAGGGGTTGTTATGAGTGTGGTGACCCTCGTCATATGATTAGAGATTGCCCACAGCAAGGAGGGGTGCACCACCTCAGACTTATCAGGGTGCACCACCTCAGACTTATCAGGCCCCACGTCTTCCACCAGGTCTTCCAGCTATTCTTCCAGCCCCAGCTGCTACCCCACCACCTCAGGCAGCTTGAGGTGGAGGTTGGGGAGGTCGAGGTTGCCCTAGAAGGGGAGTTCAGGCCAAGTACTATACTCTTCCGGTCCGGTCCGAGGCCATTGCTTCAAATTCGATCATTACAGGTATTGTTCCCGCTTGTCATAGGGATGCATCGGTATTATTTGACCCAGGCTCTACATATTCATATTTGCCTTCATATTTTTCTTCACATCTGGGGGTATCTCGGGATTCTTTGAGTTTCTCCTTTTACGTTTCTACTCCGGTGGGAGATTCTCTTATTGTGGACCGTGTATATCAGTCATGTTTCATTCCTATCAGTGGTTTTGAGACCAGAGCTGATTTATTATTACTCAGTATGGTAGATTTCTATGCTATATTGGGTATGGACTGGTTATCTCCTTGATTGTCACGCCAAGACCGTGATGCTGGCCATGCCAGGATTACCGAGGTTAGAGTGGAGAGGTTCCTTAGAGTATACTCCCCGCCGAGTCATTTCTTTTCTTAAGGCTCAACGAATGGTTTAAAAGGGGTGTGATGAATATTTGGCTTATGTGAGAGATATTAGTGTTGAGACCCATACAGTTGAGTCAGCTCCAGTTTTCAGGGACTATCCTGATGTATTTCCAGCTGATCTTCCGGGTATGCCACCCGATAGAGACATTGATTTCGGCATTGACTTGTTGTCGGGCACTCAGCCCATTTCCATTCCTCAATATGGCATGGCTCCTCCTGAGTTGAAGTAGCAGTTATAGGATTTGTTTGAAAGGGGATTCATCAGGCCTAGTGTATCACCTTGGGGTGCTTCGGTGTTATTTGTGAAGAAAAAGGATGGCTCGATGCGTATGTGTATTGACTATCGGCAGCTGAATAAGGTGACACTGAAGAACAGGTACCCATTGCCTCGCATTGATGATCTATTTAACCAGTTACAGGGTGCTAGGGTGTTCTCCAAGATTGATCTGCATTCGGGTTATCATCAGTTGAAGATTTGGGAGCCGGATATCCCGAAGACTGCCTTCAGGACCAGATATAGCCACTATGAGTTCCTTGTTATGTCATTTGGGCTGACCAATGCCCCAGCAGCCTTCATGCACCTGATGCACATCATATTTAGGCCTTATCTTGATACTCTTGTCATTGTGTTCATTGATAACATTCTGGTATATTCTCGGTCCCAGGAGGACCATGAGCAGCACTTGAGGGTCGTGCTTCAGACATTGAGGGAGAAGAAGTTGTATGCCAAGTTTTCTAAGTGTAAATTTTGGCTTGATTCTGTGGCATTCCTAGGCCATGTGGTGTCTTCAGATGGGATCAAGGTAGATCCGAATAAGGTGGAGGCGGTATAGAGTTGGCCCAGACCGTCCTCAGCTAATGAGATCCGCAGTTTCCTCGGTTTGGCTGGGTATTACCGCCGTTTTGTGGAGGGATTTTCATCCATTGCAGCGCCCATGACCAGACTGACCCAGAAGGGTGCACCTTTTATATGGACTGAGGAGTGTGAGGAGAGCTTTCAGAAGCTCAAGGCATCCTTGACTACAGCTTTTGTGTTGGTTTTGCCTACCGGTTCCCGGTACTATACAGTCTATTGTGATGCTTCTAGGATGGCCTGGGAGCGGTATTTATGCAGGATAGTAGGGTGATTGCCTACGCATCCAGACAGTTGAAGGTTCATGAGAAAAACTACCATGTTCATGATCTCGAGTTGGCAGCGATTGTTCACGCCCTGAAGATATGGCGTCATTATTTATATGGTGTTCCCTGTGAGATATTCACGGATCACCCCAATTCGCAGCACATATTCAGGTAGAAGGATCTAAATTTGCATCAGCGTAGGTGGTTGGAGTTTCTAAAGGACTATGACATCACTATATTATACCACCCGGGGAAGGCCAATATGGTGGCCGACGCCTTGATTCACTGGGCGGAGAGTTTGGGGAGTTTGGAGTACCTTCATGCATCTGATAGGACTCTAGCCTTAGATGTTCAGTCCTTAGCCAGTCAGTTCGTGAGATTGAATCTTTCTGAGCCTTGACGGGTATTAGCTTGTGTGGTTGCTCGATCTTCCCTTTATGACCGTATCAGAGAGCGCCAGTATGATGATCCCCACCTTTTGGTTCTTCAGGATAGAGTTCGGCGAGGTGATGCCATGGATCTGACCATAGGTGATGACGGGGTGATGAGGATGCAGGGCGGTATTTGTGTACCCAATGTAGATGGGCTTCGGGAGTTGATTCTTGAGGAGGCCCATAGTTCGCGGTATTCCATCCATCCGGGTACCGCGAAGATGTACCAGGATCTGAGACAACACTATTGATGGCGAAGGATGAAGAGGGATATAGTGGAGTTTGTAGCCAAGTGTCTCAACTATCAGCAAGTCAAATGTAAGCATCAGAGACCGGGAGGGTTACTTCAGCAGATTGAGCTTCCAAAGTGGAAGTGGGAGCGGATCACCATGGACTTTGTGATTGGACTTCCTCGGACTTGAGAAAACATGATGCTATTTGGGTGATTGTGGATCGGTTGACCAAATCAGCCCATTTCATTCCAGTGTTGACTACATATTCATCTGAGAGGTTGGCTGAGATTTATATCAGAGGGGTTGTTCGCCTCCACGGTATCCCAGTATCTATCATTTCAGACAGAGGTACGCAGTTCACTTCACGATTCTGGAGAGCCGTCCAGCAGGAGTTAGGCACCAGGGTAGAGTTGAGTACAACTTTTCACCCTCAGACAGACGGGAAGTCCGAGCGCACGATATAGATTCTCTAGGATATGCTCCATGCCTGTGTGATAGATTTTGGAGGGTCATGGGATCGATACTTGGATCTTGCAGAGTTTGCTTATAACAATAGCTACCAGCCTAGCATTCAGATGGTGCAGTATGAGGCTTTGTATGGTAGGCGGTGTAGGTCTCCCATGGGATGGTTTGAGCCGGGCAAGGCCCGATTGTTGGGTACAGACTTAGTTCAGGATGCCCTGGACAAAGTGAAGGTGATTCAGGAGAGACTTCGCACAGCTCAGTCCAGGCAGAAGAGCTATACGGACTGGAAGATTCGTGACTTGGCATTTATGGCTGGTAATCGGCTTTTGCTTCGGGTATCGCCTATGAAGGGAGTCATGAGGTTCGGGAAGAAGTGCAAGCTGAGTCATAGATTTATTGGCCCTTTTGAGGTGTTTCGACGTGTTGGGGAGGTTGCTTATGAGCTAGCCCTGCCTCCCATCCTAGCAGGGGTTCATCCGGTGTTCCACGTCTCTATGCTCCGGAAGTATCACAGTGACCCGACTCATGTTTTGGATTTCAGCTCAGTCCAGTTGGACAAGGATCTATCATATGTTGAGGAGCTTGTGGCTATATCAGACAGGCAGGTCAGAAAGCTCAGATCGAAGAATATTGCCTCAGTTAAGGTTCAGTGGAGGGGTCAGCCAGTTGAGGAGGTGACTTGGGAGACCGAGCAGGATATGCGGAGTCAGTACCCTTATCTTTTCACAGCTTCAGGTATGTTTCTATACTCGTTCGAGGACGAACGATTTTCTTAAGAGGGGGAGGATGTAACGACCCGGTCGGTCTTTTTGAGAGTTAGCGCCCCGATCCCCTAATAACCGCTACTCCTTTGTCTATTTATGTTAGTGGAACTTGTCGGAGCATTGAGTGATGAAATCCGGAGCGATTTTGGACACATAGTCCATAAATGTGGAATTTAGCTTTAGAAATCAAGCCGTAGCTAGAGTATGTGAAGACGGATCCGGAATGGAATTCTGTCTACTCCGTTAGCTCCGTTGGGTGATTTTGGGGTTAGGAGCATGTTCGAAATGTGTTTTCGAGGTCGGTTGTGGATTTAGGCTTGAATTGGCGAAAGTTAGAATTTTGGCGATTTCGGCCGATAGGTGAAATTTTGATATCGGAATTCCGAAAGAGACAGCAGGTCCGTAATGTCATTTATGATCTGTGTGCGAAATTTGAGGTCATTCGGATGAGTTTAGACGTATTTCGGCATCGGATGTGAATTCTAGAAATTTCATAAGTTCTTAGGCTTGAATCTATGCATATTTGATGATCTTTATGTTATGAGATGTGTTTTTAAGGCTCGACCAAGTTTGAATGGGGTATTAGAGTTGGTTGGTAGTTTTGGTTGAGGTGCCGAGGGCATCAGGTGTGTTTCGGGTGTTCAAACGGGAATTTTTGGCCTAAAATTCTTTGCTGGTTTTTCTGGTTTTTCTAACGCTGTGTTTTGCTCTCTGCGATCGCAAGGGTTCACCCGCGATCACGTAAGGTAAAAGTGAGAGATCCTGCGGTTGTTCTCTGCGATCGCAATAAAAGGTCTGCGATCGCAGTGTGTTGGAATCTTGGTTAACGCAATCGTATGACCAGGACCGCGTTCGCATAGAGTATTCTTGGTCTGGGGGAGTTTCAATATTTTTTCATGCGGTCGTGTGGCCCCAACCGTGATCGCGTAACTCTGGTTCCTCAAGTTTCGCGATCGCATACTAGTTTCTGCGATCGCATAGCATGATTCCAGGCGCGTATTTTCTTTACTCTCCGCGATCGCGACTCCTTGTCTGCGATCGCATATAACAAATGACTGGGAAGTCTTTTAAAGACCCAAATCCTAGGGTTTATGTTATTTTCTCCATTTTCGAATTTGAGAGCTCGGGAGAGGCGATATTTGGAGTCTTTTGCACCTAGGTAACTTGGGTAAGTGATTTCTATCCATTATAGATCAATTTCCATGATTCCAATCTTAAATCCAACTTTACTTTCGAAAATTTTGTCTAGAAAATGGGAAAAATGGGATGAACTTCATAGACCGAATTATTGAGTTTTGATTGGGTGTTTGACCTCCAATTTGAGAGATTCTTATATGGTTAGACTCGTGAGTGAATGGGTGTCCGTAAGAATATAAATTTTACCCGATTCTGAGACGTGGGCCCGGGGGACTTTTTGGGCGAATTTTCCAATTTTGTGTATTACCTTGGAAATAATTAGCTATTTTGTTCCCTTGAAGTGATATTTACATTATGCAATAGATTTGATTAGATTTGGGCCACCCGTAGTCGGATACTCGTGGCAAGAGCGTGGTATTGAGTTGATTAGCGCAGTCAAGGTAAGTGGCTTGCCTAACTCTATTTTGGGGACTTTCCCTTAGGCATTTTTATACTGAATTTGTTATGTGGACGCCGTGTATGTGAGGTGACGAGTGCGTACACGGGTCATTGTTACAAAAATTTTATTTTTCCTTCCATGCAATCACTCATTTTCATTCCTATATTACTGTTTCCTGTCTTAACTGAGTAGTTAGCTTAAGAGTAAGCATGCCTACCTGTCCTTACTTGATTTTCTCTTATTTGCTACTAGTTGCACCATGATTAGGTAGTTTTACTCTATTCTGGCCTGTTTCTTTCCTGGACTGTTTAATTAAGTCGTATCCGACATACTTTTGCATTGCATATTTAAATTGGGACTATGGACCGAGATCTGGGAGCTTCCCCCCTGTACTGCATTTCATATTTAAATTGGGACTACGGACCGAGATCCAGAAGATTTCCCCTGTACTGAAATGCATATTTAAATTAGGACTATGGACGGAGATCCGGGAGCTTTCCCCTTGTACTGCATAACATATTTAAATTGGGACTACGGACTGAGATCCAGGAGCTTTCCCCATATACTGCATTGCTCATTTACTGTTGAGATATATGTTGTGTTGAGCCGAGGGCTCTCTTTCTGTTATTCATTCTTCCAGTTTCCATTAATCTTGTTTATCATTGCTTATCTATATTTCATTGTTTTAAATTTTATATTGACTTATTTTAAAAACTCAGTAGGGCCTCAACCTGACCTCGTCACTACTTGACTGGGGTTAGGCTTGGAACTTACGGAGTACCGAATGTGGAGTACTCACGCCCTATCCTGCGCATATTTTCCCTATATGCAGATCGAGGTACCAACACCCAGTATCATTGCCAGGAGTCGTTCTAGCAGTTGTCAGGAGACTGCGAGGTAATTTTGTCGTGTCTGCAGAATCCCACGAGTCCCCTTCTACTCTAGTATACGCATAGAGGACTTATGTATTTTCCACTATTTCATTGTATAGAGCTACATTTAGTACAGAGTTTGTGACTATCGTAACATTCCGCATTTTGGGAAGTGAAAGTGTACATGCTGAGCAGCTATGTTATATCTACTTGAGTTCTTTTTTGTCTTTATTTTATTGATTCTATTATTTTTCACAAATTTTAGGCTTACCTAGTTGTAGAGAGTAGGTGCCATCACGATACCTTTCAGAGGGCAAAACGGGTCATGATAATGATGTATCCCAATTCCATGAACCCCCTTAGGAACTTCTGATTATGCATCCATGTCTACTTATGTCTGTTACATGTTCACTACTATGTGCCTTGTATGTCCCCAATCCCTCACTACCCTGTTTGTGGTTACTGAACTTGTCTTAGTACGCTGCTCTAATCCTAAGATGTGGATATGTTTATTCTGACTGCATTACTCTTTTCTCAAACTGTTTACTGAATAAAAATCCTTTTGCAAAACACTTTTTTTAAAACCAGTCTTTCTTGTGTAAATTATTTACTCAAAGCTTTTCAAAACTATGTCAAGCACTCTCACTCTACTCCTAGACCTTTAAGTTCTGCCCCCTCAGTGTGAGCACTGCTTTGGGACCCTCGAGCTCCCTATGAACTCTGACACATTGAGGCTGGGACTTCCACACTGCACCTGTTTAATTCTTGGTTACTAAGTCTAGGTGTAAGCACTGCCTGGGATCCTTGAGATCCTTAGGGAACTTTGATGCACCTAAACTCTGATTTGTCTATGGAACTGAGGAATATGAGGCCATTGGAGGCTTTTTGGGAAATCTGGGCCTAACTGAAGGCTCCCTATAGAGTAGCTTCTTGATTTTCTATTTCTATAATTCATTCGTTGGCCTGTAATAATTTGTAGACAACTCTTGGGGAATGGATAGTAAAAAAGGAAGGGGTAATTATGCATGCTATAGATCTAAAAGGGTAGAAACCATGCTTTTAGGTTTACATTTCCTATGTGCGCAATAGAAAAAATCATGTTTCGGGTTAACATGTGCAAAGAATATCATGCATTAGAAATCATGCTCTTTAGGATTTTTATAAACATTGTTTCAGCACTTAACTGCAATACTGTTATATCACTTAGGAAAATCATGTCCAGTAATAACAATGGAAAAACTGCTATCGTGTGATTCTATATGCATTCTGGAAACGTAATCTGAATCTTGCCTTAAAACAAGAGTGTTAACAAAAATGTGCCCTCATGCTTACCATGTTACACATAGAAATAATGTTCTAGGTAAACAATTAATAAACCTCTCACTTTTGCATATCCTGAAAGCATGTCAAAACACTGCAATGATTTGTGCATTTAAAGACCTTGTTTAGGCTTTTGATTTTGCATCATTCTGCATCTTCGTGCATTAGATATCATGTCCTTAGGATTGCATCTCATTCGTTTAGGAACATCTAGCCTAATTACTGATAAAAACAACTGCATTCAATTCTCGTAATCAACTGATAACAAGTCTGTATTCTGAACACGTAGGACAACACGTTCTAGGTAATACAATGTTGAACAGCTCTTCTCTAAGTAATGCTGGTAATTGGTACATACTATCTCACACCTAGACAAGCCTTAGGTGATTAATTTGTCTAAGACTAAGAATCTGTCTTCCTGTATATGTTGCTCAATGCTTAAAAGGATTCAAATCAGTAGGTAAATTGATTAGGATCCCTTTCTGAGTAATAAAATCGGCTTGTATATCTGTCTATATTCTAAACTCACTTAGGTACCATGTCTTAGGATTCTGAATTTAAATACTTCCCTTAACTGTGTTTTAGTCGTGTTGTCTAACTGTATTACTTGTGGAGGTAAACTTGAGCCTTTACTTGTTTTTCCTATGTTCCCATAAAACTGCAGTCCTATATGCTTTTGTCTGTCGCCCTAGAACTTTATCTTTTAAACCTGAGGGTCTGTTTAGTACCTCCCTCTTAGAATAGTAGTCTTAACTTCCTTCGGGACTCATACGAAGGGGCGGGTAACAGCACGCAATAGTGTTTGTGACCAACAAGCGCTTTAATTACCTTCACAGGAGTGGGAAAGGGTAAAATATGGATATGATGACCGGTGCACTAATACCACGTGTAGCCCCTCTTTAAGGAGTGATTACCAGGTATTGTACTGATGTGATCCATATTATTATAAACGTAGGATACCCTTTATATGCTTAGATTGTAATCGTTTTAAAATCTAACCTTCTTTACTATTTCTTTTCAAACATTTGCATGTTTAAGACTTAAATCTCTTCTTATATGAGCCTTTATTTGCTTGCTTGCTAAGCCGTACAAATTCACAAAAAAAACAGTTTGGTAAGGAACCACACTTGTGGATCCTGAGGGGTGCCTAACTCCTTCCCCTTAGGATAATTTCAAGCCTTTACCCTATCTCAGGTTAGCAACGTAGTTGTAAATGAACCTCATTTGGTGTCCTAAACGCACCTTTAAAAATCGTTAGGTGGCGACTCTCAAAAACACAAACCCCTTTCCCAAAAGGAAAGAGTTGTCCCAACCGAATGTCATAAACCCGATCTCTACGAGGAAAGAAGGGGGCACGACAATAATTAGTCATTAAAGCTCAACCACTGAAAAGGGCAGACGTTATATTAGGAAATTCCCTATATAAGGGAGTAAAATATAACCTGTAAATAACATCTTAATTACTATTGCAATACACTTTACTTTTCGAGCATCTAATTGATTTTTTCTTTATTTTAGTTACTTACAATAATCAATCTTACCTTGGTTATCAGAAACCCCTGTTTATCCTAAAAATAGCTTTGATCAAAGGATCTAATTCTTTGGTTAAACACCTATATACCGATGTACATTCTCCATTTTTATATTTCTTAATTATCATTATTATGACTATTATTCCCTTTTTATTTTCATGGTAAAGCCATCTCCAGCTTGGTTGTCCTCAACTGTGTTGATTTGCAAATTTCGGCCATGAAGAAGGTTTAAACTGAAAACAAGCGAATATTAACAAAATTGTTAGTATCTTTGAATGAATAGAAAATTTGCTTGAGTTCCCGGCAACGGAACTAAACTGTTTAACCCAAAAAATAATTTTCAAGGTTAAAGTAATAAATTTTATATGACGGGCCATAAGGAATCGATTCGATCTGAAAGATATAAATTTGCGTTAATAGAACATGATAGAAAAGTGAAAAGTAAATTTAATGGCAGATAATATAAAATAAAGAAAAGAAGAAATAATTCTTATTGAATGATCCTTAATAGGATGATGACTCGAATAGAGCTTGAAGGGTCGAACTATGGCTAACTTGGAGCAAGATGATATGAATTACAATATATAGAATTGTAGAGAAGAAAATTAGATTGTCCTGATTGTGATAAAAGTGTGTCTATTTATAGGGCTAAATCTAAGTAACCATTCTCCTTTAATTATGGGTCCATTATAAGTATTACTCAATCCATCCGTTACTTTTGGAAGACTTATAACAGCCGTGTAAATGCTGAAATTTCGTAACTGATGAGTTAATTTCGTAACTGATGAGTTAATTACATAAATGATGAGTTAATTCCGTAATTGATGAGTCAATCTCGTGCCTGCTGAGTCAATCTCGCGCCTGTTGAGTCAATCTCGCGCCTGTTGAGTCAATCTCATAATTGATTGCCTTGTTCTGACCGTTACAATCATTTATTGCATTTATAGTACGTTACATAATTGATTTGTAACTGATGGAGTAATGATGATAAATCCCATATAATCCAGAATTAATTGATTCTTTCCTCATTTGTAATTATGAACTATTCTTCCACCTGATCCGGGGCTATTCTGTGATTATTAATTCCGAGAGTAACAGGCACGGTACGAGCATGTTCGTTCCCTAAGTGTTTCACATATCACCTTTACATGTCATTCTTCATCTTTCTCATAACTTTGCTAACACGTGTCGCTAGTTAATAGACCCATGTGCCAGAGTCTATTTTTCACTAATACACATAGTGTATAATTTCAAAATTATTTTGAACATCCATCATAATTGGATTGGTAAGCTGTGATATTTTTGGTTGTGCAACTTGTACCAAACAAAACGGGAGTATTCCCTACTCTGCTAAAGAATGTCAGCTATCGGGGACACCTTTCAGTAAGGGGTGCTGATGGATAGTGCTTCTCAATTTTTTTTAATGTATAAATGTAAATTTTTAAACTATGTAAAATTATACAATTTTATTAGAAAATAATACAAAGTATAATGCAAATCGATTTGCAAGCATATGTCAAACATTTCTCGCGCACGAATGTTGCGTACACCACTGAATATAATAGCACGTAATTACATGAAATTGTGAAGATCTTTTTGATCGTTCGTTGCCCCCGGCCTAGGTCGAAAATATAAAAACTTGAGCTGCCAGATAATTTAAAGTTTATGGGTTAATGATTTTAGTCTTTTTTAAATTTCAATCTAAACTAATAACTTATACAAAATTTAAACAAAAATTATTGAATTCGGTCCTAACTTATATTATATGTTATAGCTTCGCCTGTAACATGTTAAACCCTTTACACATACGTTGATTCATCAATTTATATAGAAAAATTTCGTACTTTCCAAATGGCTTATTCATATCTCATGCTATCATATCGACTTTGGTCCACACGAATATATATATATATATATATATATATATATATATATATATATATATATATATATATATATATATATATATATATATATATATATATATATATCACACTTTGGAGATATTGTATGTTTTTTTAAGAATCCAAGATTGTGATCTAATGATTAATAAAGTGGGTAAAATTATGAAAAATCGGGATTTAAATCATAATAAAAATAATAAGAGATTAGGTGATTACCTTTAAGCATCAAACTCTTGCTGTACAAAGTTAATCGAAACAAGTATCGTGAAAAGTGGCAGTATAGCCCATGGAATCATGGAGTAATAAACTTACGCACAAGTTGACCGCTGGTCAAGTGAAAAAGGGAAAAATTATATGTTTAATTTCTTAAAGAAAACATAGATAATTATGATTAAGAAAGACGCTATGATTCCATCATTGGACCACTTCTTTAAGGATTTAACTCTCCAAATATTTCTCGGCAAATTTCTCATTTTTCTATCAATTCACGACATTCTTTTGTTTTAGGTTAGAAATACTTTTTTTTAAAAAGGGTTAGAAATACATTCATTCAGGCTCTCTTGTTAATTAATATCAATATCTTACTTCAGAAATGGAAAGAAGCTGATTCGTGAGCTTTGTTTAATTTGCTTCATTATTTTTCTGTTAGGAATGCATCAAGACATCAGAATGTAATTAGTAACCTAAATCCATCACAAATGTACAAAACACAAGTGCCTCACGTGGTTAATATCTTGGAAAAACAATCATTTCGCTTTAATTTAAACATGCAAAAAAGAGAAAATATTTTTATATCACAAGTGTTAGTGTCTCCATTCTCCACTTATGGATGTCTCATAAAGTAACATATTGCATGCAATTTTATCCAATGTCTCATTAAGGACCTGTTCATTAGAAAGAAGTCCTCTTAGGAGGAGAAAAAGGCACTTATTGTAATATCATGTAGTCAGATTTTGTGCAGAGGGTTTATTGAAAACTATTTTTCTATCTTCTTAAATGTAAGGGTAAGGTCTGTGTACACTTTGCCCTTCGTCAGACCTCCAGTAGCGGATCTAGAGGGTAATGTGCGGGTTCTTGGGAACCCAGTAACTTTTACACGATCCTTATATATACATATATATATATATATTAAAAAATTCATTAAATATTTATAAATACTTAATTATAGTTACATTGAGTATATTGTTGTCATGTAGGAGCAATTTGAATTCCCTCGGTGAAACTTTTTGCCTCAGCGTGGAAAAGGTCCTCAAGTTATCACACAAGTCCGTCATATGTTAGATCACTTCTACTTTAAATCTCACCCACTAAGCTAATAATTACTCCATTTCAATTTATGTGAATTTATTTGATTTAATACGAAATTAAAGTAAAAAGACTTTTAAACTTGTAGTATAAAATGAGACACATATATTTTTTGAGTGATTATAATATTGTTTTTAATATGAGAAAATCATTTATTTTACACGAACTAAAAATAAAATAGATTTATATAAATTTAAACGAAACTTTAACCATCTTTTGTCCCACTAAAACCTAGATATAATCCCTTCTTCTTTAATAAATATATACTATATACTTCTGGATGAGGATTAACTTTGTTTTATAGTAGTTAAACAAAAGAGCTCAAATCCACAAGCCCTGAGCGGGGACAAATTTAACATAATAACAATTTCAATCAGTATCTGAGATGACATAAACCGATCGATGGATTTCCTCAATAATATAAAATAATAATTAAGCAATCGGGACCTGATATGACATAAAAGATGGATTCACTATAGGATAAAGACAAAAGTTCAGATAAAAGAATTAAATATTAAAAAATAAAATGTAGAGCCACAGACAAAACAAAACCATCAGTAATTAGATAGAATTGTCACTTGCGAAGATAAAAAGGAAAAGACTTGTAGTTGAAATTGAATTGTAACTTGCCAAGATATAAAAAAAAAAAAAAAATAAAAATAAAAAGAATAGACAACTTGACAAATTGACATGTTTCTACAAGTTTCGTTTGGTTATCATCGAGATGACATAAACACCCTAATCTTTTCATACCAAACTCCGCCTAAGAAACCTACTTTTTATGTTGCTTTCTCATACATTCCATGGATATATAATGAAAATCTTTTACTACCAAACTGTCTAAAAGTATCTATGTCCTCTAGGTGCAAGTGGAGCCAAAATTTCACTACTAGAAATCCGATAAAAACTAATTAAGAAAAATTGATCAATTTTAGTCGGTCAACAATTCGGCCAAATAATCGATCAAAATTGATCGATTTTTCAAAATATTTTATTTTTTTAATTATTTAAGGCTTTTTTTGGCGCAAAAATGAGATATTTTTGAGTCCCGCGAAATTTATTTTTCAAGAGACCGACCAACTTTGGTCGATTTTTCAATTAAAATAAATAAAAATTAATATTAAAAAAATCGATCAAAATTGATCGGTTAATTCGGCCAGTCATTTTTAAAAAATCGACCAATTTTGGTCAGTAATTTTATTTTTTAACAAAAACCGACCAACTTTGATCGGTTATTTTCATGCTAAAATACAATTAAAGAGTATAAATCAAATAAAATACAATCTTAAAACAAAATACACCAATGATCTAGTGGTAGAATAGTATTCTGCCACGGTACAGTCCCCGGTTCGATTCCCAGATGGTAAATCTTTTATTTAAATAATTAAAATACCGACCAACTTTGTTCGATTTTTTTGCAATATTTTTTTTTTTGAATTTAATTTACCGACCAACGTTCCGACCAACTTTGGTCGGTATTTCTTTCCGACTGTCAAAATACCATTCACACGTAAATGATCGCGTTTTAATCGGTAATTGACCATAACCGATCAATTTTAGTCGATTTTTTTAGTCGATTTTTAGCGAATTTTTAATAGTATTTATATGTAACTTTTCAGTGTTCCCTACCTACTTTCGTCCCCGCTAGTGCTAATTTAACTTATATATCGTAACAAATACTTCTAGACTCTTTACTCCAAGAGCAAATTAAAAAAAAAAAAATTAGTTTTTCTTTTTATATTTAAAAAAATCAAATATTATAGACCACAAAAAAAACCAAAAAATCAAGTAGGAACCAAATTAAACTTAATTATACTTGCAAAAAGTTACATGTTTGCTGTTAGTTAACATCATACAGGACACACAAGTTAAACCTCTGTAAGAAACCTTTCACTTTTCCAAAATAATGACAATAACAATGTCAATAATAGATCTCTGCCTACCTCTAATCTTCCTATATGTGAAGTACAAAGTACAATAAAATTATGAACCAATATCTAAAAAAGAAAAGAAGAAAAGCAAGAAATGTTGACTAATCTTTCAAAAAAATAAAGATAAAAAATATATGAAAATATTTTTTTTATTTTTTATTTTTTAAAAAAAAAGAGAAATTAACTAGAGGAGGGTGGATAATGGCTGGAACTACTCCAAAATGGTGCAGAAAAATTGGAGCTGCTGCTGCTACTACTACTGCTGGTGCCTTGAATTTGATTAGTTTGTGGCCTGTAATAACTAGATGGCTGACCTGAAAATAGCAGAGGATATGAAGGGGAAGAAATAGAAGAAGCTGCAGAATTACCTAATGAAGAAGAGGAAGAAGTATTTGAATGCAATACAGCCCTAGATGAAGCAAAAAACATTTGCTCCAATAAACTTGAAGGCTGTTGTTGATCAAAAAAACCAGAAGGATTTTGTAGTAACTGTGAGTATTCCCAATAATCTCTCGTCATATCTGAACTTTGGATTGGCTGTTGCTGTTGATGATGATGAGGTTGGAAAAAAGGTGTTGGTTGAGATATTGGTGCCATAAATGAAAATTGAGAAGCTGAGGTTGAGGAACTAGAAATGGCTAATCTTGTAGTAGGTTGAGAAGGTTGAATTTGTGGTGATAATCTAACATTTTCTGGGAAGTTTAGTTTGGCTCTGTTGCCTCTAAATCTTAAAGCAGCTTCATCATATGCTCGAGCTGCTGCTTCTGCTGTATCAAATGTACCTAACCAAACTCTAGCTGCTTTATGTGGATCTCTTATTTCTGCTGCCCATTTCCCCCATGGCCTTTGTCTTACTCCTCTGTATCTCCTTCTCCTCTCTCCTCCTGTTTCTTCACTTGTACCACCAGCTGCTGTAGTTGCTACTTCTGCTGTTGTTGTTGTGAAAGCTGGAACTGTTGCAACCGTGGAAATGGTTGGTGCCACCATACTTGTAGCTTCTTCTGTCAAAATTTAATAAATCATACTTAATCGAAATTGAGGACAAAGAAAATACAAAACTTAGTGCTAGATATTTGAAACGTTAAACTCGAGATTTAATTAAATATAGTTATGGTAATGCTCTGTTCCCATCTTTCAAATACATGCAATAATACCATCGAATAAAAATAAGAAAACCTCAAAAAAGAATTCGCATAACATCATATCCAATATTATTCCACTGTGAGGTCCGGGAGGTTAGTCACTATTATCTCACATTGTAAGGTTAGCGTGTACACATACCTTAACCCTAACATGTGAGGATAGAGATGTTGTTTCCAATACACCCTCGGCTAGAGAACAAAATCTATATAGAAACAACAAGACAGTACACGCATAATCTTTTTAAAACCTTTTTTTTTTCTTTTACACCGAGGGACCACAGTAAAAATGAAACCTACGTTAATTATGAGGAAAAGTCTTAACGGAAATTAGGAGATTATAGACCTTTGTGGTGATCAGTAGCGAGGAGTGTCAAAACTGAACTTGGGAAGAAGGAAACAAATCGAACTAACTTCATGAAATAATTAATACTACTATAGTATAAACAATGAGAAGAAGTAAATGAAGTGGAAAATGAAAAAGGAAATTATGCTCTTAAGCACGAAGATCGAAAACTAAAAACAGAGGAAAGGACAACAAGAAACATAAAGAATGTTACGGAACTATACTAGTATTACTTACCAGCTTTTACAGAGGAAGATGGCAGGCCACCTCTAAATTCTCCAAACCCTCCATAAACCCCTTGATGACTTTGTTCCAATATCTGAGTAACACTTTCTTCTTGATCACGGCTTCTCTTTTGTCCAGCTCTAGACCCTGAGCTAGAAGATGAATAAGCTGAAGATGGCGAATTTGCTGAATAAATACCAGAACCACCACTACCACCACCAAACGATGTCGTAACGGAACCACTTATATCGGGTCGGTAATTCGGACCCGATACCACATGGGTCAGCGCCGTCACCATTGCCGACATCTCTCTTGTCTGACTATACCCGGTAAACATCGGCGTCGCCGAAGAAGTTGAAAGCAAATAGTCAGCTTCCTGTTGTATTCGTTGTTGAATCATTTCTTCGAAAAATTGGTCGCTTTGTCCATAAGGCTGAGCACCGCCTTCTGCGGCGGTGGTTGTAGTGGTTTCTGAATCGCCTGTATCTGTAAATCTGACATACTCACTGGATTTTCTTGGGTTCGCCACCTTTAATAAGCACATGTACGACCCACTTCAAACTAGACAAAATTACGACAAAATAACACCAACCCAGATGCTTTTTTTGCAGAATCTGAAGCCACCGACTTAAACTCTGACAAAATCAATTTCGTCGAACACTTTTCGTAGCTCAAAAACAAGACCAACCCAAATCGTATCTTTCTGAATTGATGTAATTGACTCTATTTGAAGCACATGCACACAGTAGAAAACTCTGATTTTTTACAGATAAAAATTTCCGAGGAGATAACTGAGAAAAATTCCCTTACAAACGGCTATATAAGGAGGAAAATTCAAACTTGAACAGCCGTGAAGAGAATAGTTGAATCTTCGTGCTACTTTCTGCTAATAGAAGGGCACGAAGTTTGGTGTCAATCTCTATATTAGTTAAATAAACTCACCTTTGTATTTTTATTAAATTTCCTTAAATAGTAAATAAAAAAAGAAAGAATTGATGCCTGCCAAAAAGAACAACAATACAGCGGCCGACTCAGAGAGTATGTTCCCACCGTTAATTGTTTGACTGAAAATGATGAAGTTACATGCATCTGCGCGCTTTCGACCTTTCGAACTCCTTAAAGAAATGTCGGTTTATACAAGGAGAGAGAAAGAGGAAGACAGTGGTTAAAGAGATCATCTTCAACTTGAAT
The DNA here is from genome assembly GCA_005239505.1 of Nicotiana paniculata. Lineage (NCBI taxonomy): Eukaryota > Viridiplantae > Streptophyta > Magnoliopsida > Solanales > Solanaceae > Nicotiana > Nicotiana paniculata. The sequence goes on from ML355142.1 coordinate 169,276, forward strand.
TCTCCTTTTTCTTTTCTTTTTTCTTTTTTCTTTTTTCAACTCTCCTCTTTTTTACATCTTCAACTTGGTTCAACTTGTTTTTTTCAACCGCAACTTGGCTCCTTTTTTTCAAACCAACTTGGTACATTAAATTTGATACAAATAAACGTTTTACAAACTAGCCATCTAACTTTATTTCTACCTATGCATGACAAAAAATGAGAAAAAATTATACTCCCACAGAAAAGAACAATAAAATATTATTGGGAGCTCGCCCTCCTTATTCCCCCATTTCATTTATGTCTTCATATGTTTCCAAAAATATCCTTGAACTGTATGAAATAGTTTAAAAATATCTTTCGTTTATTATTAATACTAAAAATATCTTTGAATTACAAATACTCTTAAGTCGTTAGTTTTGCCATTAAAATTGACATGATAGTCCAACTGGGTAAGATTTGCTTACATGGACATCCACCTAATCAATTCAGCATGGCAAAATTATTTCTTCAAAAAAATAAAAATACAAAATCAACACTTATTCGAAAAAAGTAAAAAATTTCCGGAAAAATTATGTATTTCGGATTTTCTTTTTATTAAAATACAAAATCAACACTTATTATAAAATATTATTTATAATATACAAATAAATTATTATGGACATTCTTTATATATTGTTCCAAAAAATTTTTTACTTTTTTCACAAAAGTGTTCGACAATGAAAATTTAAAATTTCACTTAAAGTTAAATTCCAAAATTTTTGAAAATTTTAAAACTCCAGAAATTTTAAGAACTTCGGATGAACCAATTGATACTTACAGTAGAGGTGTACCTTTTGTGAAGCTATAACAGATAAGCATCTAAAAAGTTAGATCAAGCTAATCATAAATTCACAAAAGAGAACAATGGAGTTTTTTAATCAAATCATAAACCCCAGTCAAGAATAATTTTTCTGAAAATTTTTTACTTTTTTCGGAATAAGTGTTGATCTTGTATTTTAATAAAAAGAATTCCGAAATATATAATTTTTTCGGAAATTTTTTATTTTTTTTGAATAAGTGTTGATTTTGTAATTTAATAAAAAATTTCGGAAAAATATTTTTTCTGAAAAAGTAATTTTGCTATGCTGGATTGCTTAGATGGATGACCATGTAAGTAAATCTAACTCAGCTGGACTGCCATGTCAGCTTCAATGGCAAGACCAACGATTTAAGGGGCATTTGTGGTCAAAACCATAGACGACATGGATATTCTTGGTACCAAAAATAAATGGAGGATATTTTTGAGTTATTTCAAATAGTTCAAGGATATTTTTGGCCCTTTTCTGTATCTTTAATAATAAATTATAGTCATATAAGTATTACCGTATATTTAAAATTACAATTGTTAATGTAATGACCCAAAGGGTCATCTTATAAATTAAGACTACATTCCAGGCTCATTAGCCTTAAAAAGATTAATTTTATTTACCTCAATTTGCGTGCGCAGTCCGGGCGTGAAACCGGAAAGCTTTTATGTGAAAATATGAGAAATAGTAATCTCTAGAGTTAAAATTTGGTTTTAGTTGACTTTGGTCAATATTTTCAGTAAACGGACCCGCATATGTGTTTCGACGATCCTAGGTGGTCTGCAGTAAAATATGGGACTTGGACGTATGTCCGGAATTGAATTCCGAGGTCCCTAGCCTTAGAAATAATTTTTGAAGAAAATTGTTCAGTTGGTTATTACAAGAAATAAAGAAATAAAATAATATGTGAAATTGTTGGTATCAGGCCCGTATTTTGGTTCCGGAGCCCGGAACAAGTTTGTTATAATATTTAAGTCCTATCTGTAAAATTTGATGAAAATCGGAATTGGTTTGACATGATTCGGACGTCCGGTTGAAAAGTTAGAAATTTCAGTGTTCTTTAGGAAATCTGGAGCTTTGAGGTTAAATTTGTAGATTTTGATGTTATTTTGATGATTTGATCGCAGGAGCAAATTCGTATGATATTTTTAGACTTGCGTGCATGTTTGGGTTGGAGCCCCGAGGGCTCGGGTGACTTTCGAGTAGGCTATGGAGTGGCTAGACTTAGAAAATTTCATCACAGTGAAAATCTGGTGTTGCAGGCCTCTGATCTCGCATTTGCGAGATCAGCCTTCGCATTTGCGAAGTCCTGGGCCAACCCCAGATCTCGCAAATGCGAGATTCCTATTCACAAATGTGAGGCAGCGAAATGTCGCAAATGCGACAAATTTATCGTAAATGCGATGACTGCCCAAAATCAAAGGGTTCGCAAATGTGAGATCCGCACCCAGTTAAATCATATTTTAGATGGTGTTTTCACTTCTTTTTCAATTCTCTCAAACCCTAAACCTCCATATGCGATTTTCCAAAGACCCAAACTTCTTCAAATCATTGGTAAATGATCTCTAACTAATTCCTTTCATTCCTTAACAACTTTTAACAAGATTTCAACCAAACATTTTGAGTTTTCATGGTAAAAATTGGAGTTTTTGGGTAAAACTTAGGAATTTCAAAATTTGAGGATTTAGACCTCAAATTGAGGTCGGATTCCAAAACCAATTGTATATCCAGGCTCAGAGGATAATGGGTAAATGGTTTTTGGTCCAAACCTCGAGTTTAGACCAAGTGGGCCCATGTTACAACCCAGATTCACGTACGTTGATTCGTGCCATAAGTTAGTCGATGTAAATCTAAGAAGAGATTATCTTTGAAATGATAAGAAGTTAATCCTATTGATCTTAAATGATACAAGAGTGTATAAGGGTGATTAACAAGTATTAGAATTTAAACGAATCAAGGATGTTGTAACTCGTATTCTTAGGTAAACCTAGGGATGCTTAATATTCTCAAGAGGTCGTATTTTAAGGTATTTGAATCATATAATAATCGTATCATAGTCTTGAAGTCAAATGAGTTATGAAACAAAAGTCGACAAGAGTTGTCGCAACTTAGACAGCTGAAGATTATGCAAAGTTGTATATCAAGGAGGTTGTTAGGCTTCATGGTGTACCGATATCTATTATATCAGACCGAGGAGCGCAATTTGCAGCTAACTTTTGGAGGTCTTTTCAGAAGGGTTTAGGCAAACAAGTGAATCTCAGCACTGCATTACATCCACAAACTGACAGACAGGTTGAACGTACCATTCAGACACTTAAAGATATGCTACGAGCATGTGTTATGGATTTCAAGGGTAATTGGGATGACCATCTTCCACTCATAGAATTTGACTACAATAATAGCTATTGATATAAGAGCGGCTAAGGACGGCGCAAAGCAGGCAAAAGTCTTATTCTAATGTCCGACGTCGTGATCTTGAGTTTGAGGTTGGTGATTGGGTTTTCCTAAGGATCTCGCCGATGAAGGGTGTTATGCATTTTGGGATGAAGGGTAAGCTGAGTTCGCGGTATATCGGTCCATACAAAATTCTTCGACGAATTAGACAGGTTGCTTATGAGTTAGAATTGCCCTCCGAATTGGAATTTGTCTACCCGGTATTCCATGTATCTATGTTGAGGAAATATATTGGAGAACCTTCTCGGGTCGTCCCTATCAAAGATGTACAAGTTACAGAGGATCTATCATATGAAGAAGTGCCAGTGGCTATACTAGATCTACAAGTCCGCAAGCTGAGAACAAAGGATGTAGCTTCCGTCAAAGTATTGTGGAGGAACAAGAACGGGGAAGAAATTACATGGGAAACAGAAGAGGAGATGAAGTCTAAATACCCTTACTTGTTTCGGATTCAAGATAACGCGGATGTCGGGGGGGACACAGGACGCATTAGAAGGTGAAATGGCTCTATGAGGTACGTATTAGCTTGAGAATACTCTTCCTTAATTCAAAATGGTGATATACAGATAATGTACATATCCATAATGCTTGGTATAGCCTTGTGAGACTATACATTGGGTTTAACTGCTTGCAAGTTTGGCTAGTATCCATTTTATAGGGGAAACTCAGTCGGAAATTTCCGTTGGAATCCACGATGAGTTAGGCTCCCCATAAACCCCTACATTCAAGGACGAATGCTCCTAAGGAAGGAAGGTGTTACAACCCATATTCACGTACGTTGATTCATGCCATAAGTTAGTCGACGTAAATCTAAGAAGCAATTATCTTTGAAATGATAAGAAGGTAATCCTATTGATCTTAAATGATACAAGAGTGTATAAGGGTGATTAACAAGTATTAGAAGTTAAACGAATCAAGGATGTTGTAACTCGTATTCTTGGGTAAACCTAGGGGTGCTTAATATTCTCAAGAGGTATTATTTTAAGGTATTTGAATCATATAATATCCGTATCATAGTCATGAAGTCAAACGAGTCATGAAACAAAAGTCGACAAGAGTTGTCGCAACTTAGGTTCATAGTTTTACTTAAACTTTAGGTCAAATGTTATTAAGCTTTTGTCCCAATGTACTTGGAATTACGGGGTGATCTATCTGCCAAATTGAAGATATATGAGCCTAGTTTTAAATGCATTAAACCATTTATCAATACGACATCGGAGTAGAGAGATATAGGCATTGTTGTGAGACTGCACAGACTGCTAGGTGACAAGTAGGTGTGTCGCCTACTTGGTTAAATGAGAGCCTAAAAAATAGGTAATTTCGGGTCGGCCAAAGAGCCCTTTTTAAAGTATTATCTACTGAAATATAAACCTCATTGTATATCACAAATAACCAGACCTAAAACCCTGCAAGCTTCCTCCCAAAATTATCCACAAACCCTAATTGATTTTCTCTCTCTTTCAAGTTCTAATTAGGGGTAAAACCTAGAGTTTGAAGAACTAACATAAGGGATGAGTTATCCAACAAGTAAGGTAAGTTTACTGCTCTCTTTCATCTATTTTTTCTGCTGTAAATTCATGGAAATTCGTTCTATAATTGTAAGAACTCACGGAACGGTGATCGGAAGCCGTGAGTTCGAGTTATTCACTTGTAGCAGACTGTTTTGTGTTGCTGTTGGGCTATGTGTTTTACTAATGCTTTGTGGAGTTTTTGAGGAGGAATGATTTATAGAAACACCATATAGATGTATGGTGGTGGGTTGGTCGTTCGTCGTAACATTTCCGGGTCGTTTGACACTACTACGGTGGCCGTCTTATGTATGAAGTGATTAGGTTGTGAGGACTGTTTTGGGAGGCTCAATATGATTATTATTGATGTTGTTTGGGATTTTTGGTGATTTTTTTGAATTGTGTGAAGTCATATATTAGGGAAAGTGTTGTCCGTTTCATAGTAAAATATGTTATGGTCGATACATAATAGTTACGACGCTTAAACGATAACAATAGTGTCGTTTCTCTTATTGTAGATTAAGGAGTTGTGGTATTTGCATAGGTTGAGGTTGGGCAGTATATATACAAGGTATGTGAGTCTATCCCTTTCCTTATTTTTCACGACTCCGATTAACATAATGCAATGAACGAGCTTCCAAAGATACTCTACTCTTAGAAGGTAGCAGTACTTACATTGTTTCCCTTCTTATGGAACAATTGATGTTGAGGTTGCTTCTCTTATTCTTATGTTATCAATGTTGTTGGTACTTTCTGATTCTTATAAGATTCTTGATAAAGAGTTAGTCCTAATAACGTGTACGGAGAATATCGACCTTACGTCACTCCAAAAGGTTCAGAATATGTGTATATGTATGTATCTATTTTACTCTACCGAGCCGTGCTATAGTCGGTCGGGTATGGCACCTATTGTGCAACCACCGATCAGTTGGATTTTACCGAGCTCCACGTGGCCGGGTATGTTTTACCGAGCCTATTACGGCCGGGTAGGATATGATGATGATGTTGCCCATAGAGGCATATGTTTTAAAATTTTATGTATATATATATATATATATGTGTGTGTGTGTGTGTGTGTGTGTGTGTGTGTGGGTGGGTGGGTGGGTGTGTGTGTGTATCACGCATTTCATATCAGTAGCCCTCAGAGGTACCCAGATGTTAGAGGTTGTATATACTTTATCCCTATTTACATTATTGTTCTTGCTTATGCTTTCATGCCTTACATACTCAGTACTTTATTCGTACTGACGTCTTTTTTATTTGTGGACGTTGCATGTCGTGCTGCAGTTCCTGATAGATAGGTAGACGCAGATCCCCCACCACAGTAGGCTTCCCAGTTCAACGGTTATTGGCAAGATCCTTTCTCCCGACCTGCCGTGGTCTTGGTATGCATTTTTGTTATAGATATTATGGGTATGTTGGAGCCCTGTTCCGGCAATGTTGTATCACTTATGCTCTTTTAGAGGCTCATAGACAGGTGTCGACTCATGTACAGTTGGTATGCCTTGTTGGCTAATTTTTGTTGTATAGTATTTCATGGCAGCGTTGTAACTCGTACCTTATATGTAGTTTCTTAGTAGTTTTATCATCCCATGTGATGTAGGCTCATGACATTATCTTTCATTGTTTATTATTCATGATCCATATCTACCAGTTATATTGATCTCATCGGCCCCTAAAGATAATAAATAAGGTTAGATAAAATATACGTTGGTGCTCAGCAAGTATGGCCCGGGTGCTAGTCATGATCCTCCAGTTTGGGTCGTGACAGCCCAGGGTCGATTTTTGTATTTTGATAAGAAAACATAGGAAAACTATAGATTTTTATTAAAGTTGATTCCTTTAAGCAATAATTGATGATATTGAACCAATTTTGATTAGATTCAAGCGAGTGTTGATACCCAATTTTCCCTCATATTATTTTTTAACTTGCATATATACCTTCAAAAAATATATGCTTTCATAGCAATTGGTATTTTTCTATAATTTTACCATATTTGTATTAATTCATCCAGTATTTTTATTTCTAATAATTAATTACAAATTACATTACAAATGATTTCAAAAATATTACTTAATATATTATTTTTAATCCTACTAAGACCAAATTATTTCACAATTAACCAAATTGGCACTCTTTGGCTATATTGCAATAACTTTGCAATTATAGCCCAATCATATGTTTTATACTATTTTTACTCAATAATTAGTCATTCATGTTTTAAATACTAATTAATCATTTTAATTTACTCTATTGAGCATCAATTTCGTTTTTTATAATTATTAGCCGTTTTTATAAATTATTTATCTATTTTATGGGGTATTTAACAATTAGCCACTTTTATTTTTTAATTCTAGCCTAATTAATCTCGAACCTTAACCCAATTAATTAGCCCAAATAACCTAGCCCAGACCTCACAAAATACCTGGCCCAATCCCTCATTCGATCTGAGCCATTGATTAATTCAAATCAACGACCTAGATTAATCCCTACCATATTTAACCCTAAACGACTACCCCCCCCCCCACCATCTCTCATTTCCCCCTCTTATTTATCACTAGTCCGTCTCTCTGAATCCTATCACCTCTCTCTCTCTAAACTCTCCGTTTACTGAGCCCTTGTCTCCCCTTCTCCGGCCACTCCTCGCTGGAAACCATGGAGGCTTCACCTCTCACCAACCTTATGGCTTCATCCTTTGACTTGTGTCACCGTTTGGGGGTTCTCAAGTGAACCAGAGGTGGTTCGACTCACATCTCCGGTCTCATTCCATCTTTCCGGCCATCTATGGTCGTTCGAGTAAGATCTATCACCCTCCGGTTATAATCTAGTAAGATTTTAGGCTTTTCTTCTTCTTCTCTGGGTTTTCTGTGGAAACCCTAATCTTAGACCCTGCGATTTCCTTAGATCTGTAACAGATCTGTGTATATTATGAGGTTTTTACATGTTTTCTTCAAAGATGTTCTCGTTTCCTAAAACGATTCTTCACTTTTCAAAACTAGGGTTTCAAGATCCTTTTTTTTAAAACAGTTCTTTTCCTAATTTCCTAGCATTATGTTGTGATTTTTACCATGTTTAAACATCATCTAAGCTTTTTCCTTTGTTCAATTCCTCTGTTGTTAAAAGCCCCAAATTTTTGGGTTCAATCTGTGAGTCCGAGTTTATTTTGCAGTATTGTTTACCTGTTCTAGCATGCTACTGTACTTTTTGTGTATATTCTATGTGTTCTTGTGATTTCTTGCTCTATAATCACTGTTAGTGTTTCTGATTCTTTGTCGCATATGCCTAAACAATGCTTGTCTAACTGATTCCTTTAATTACTTGCTATTTTCTGGGATGAATCCTTAATTTCATGATTAGGGTTTTTGATTTTTACTTAGTATATGATATTCCATTCAAATCGATATTGTTTTAGCATTTTGAATCTCTGAATAAGTATGTTTAGTGCTTTATTAATTTTTCACATCATGCTCTCTATTGATTTTTGAGTATTTCCCTAGAATTGTGATATTTTACTTTGAGTAATATTGATTGCCTGACTTTGAGTATTTCCTTATTTGTGTGATATTTCCTTGATTTATACTGATTCCCTGTGTTTTGAATCTCACTCGAGATTTTCTTGTTGATTTCCAAAATTATCTCTTGCCTTATTTCTATGAATAAACATGTTGTCAATTAGTTCTTTTACACTTTTCTTAATTAGGATATTCTGTATTTAGTCTTAATCACATGCTCTATACTTTTACTACTACTTATATGTTAAAATCAGCTTCTCAATTGATTTCTTTCCTTGTTTATCATTGTTTGTTACCATTGAACATTGACTCTTTAAGTAAAGGGAGTACTTATATTAATGGGATTCTAATTAGAGTTTATTTCTATAATTATGATTAACTATTACTGGTTACCTTATTTGCTACCTGCTTTCAAACTATATATACTCTTCGCTCTTCATTAACAAAGACACGAACAATACATTGTTCTGAACTCTCTCACACACATATACATTCTCTCTTGTTATTCTTGCTGTTTACTTTCTATTCTCAGTCGGCTGCAAGCCAAGACTGAGCAACTATACACTCTACTGCTCTACACTCTACTGTTCTTCACTCTACTGCCCCTCACTCTGCACTTATTCCCTCATTTAACTGGTATGTTTTTCAGTTTAACTTAAAGCAACAAAAATAACATGCCTCTTTTAATATTGCAATTCCTTGTGTTTCTATTATGCTTCTACCCTTGCAATTAGCATGCCAATTTGTTGTTTTACCAATGTGATTATCCTTTTCCCTTTAGTTTCAGCATGTTTTACTGCCTTCTATATATATTTCACTAGGACCCTGCCTTACCCCTGATCCCCAGCACACTATAAGCATGTATTTGTGTCACTTAGTTACATGTAATTCTGAACATATGCTGCAATCCTTTCCCCTGGACCTATGTGTAACTGTGTTTGTTATGTACTTCCTCTTTGGCATCCCTCAATCTAATTCCGTTAAGTTTCTGGCTTGAACATCTTTATGAAAACTGTTCTGTGATTGTTAAATTTCTGTGATACCTTAGTATTAACTTGTATGCAAATCTATTTCATGAACAGCCTACTTGTCCCCAATCCCTTATTCCCTGTTTGTGACTGCTTCCTTGTACTATGCATGTTGATGTGGTTCTGATTTGTTGATTGTCCTAATCCCTTTCTTTCAGACCGTTTTCACTAAAAGAAAAATCTTCTGTTCTCCAAAACTTATTTCAAACTATTCATTTTCAAACTGTTTTCCAACTCAACTCTTTCAAAACTCTCACATATACTCTTAGAAGTCTATGTTTTGCCCCTTTAATGTGTGACTGTTTTGGGATCCCTATGAGATCCCTCTGAACTCTGACACATTAGAGTTGTCCCTTCCACACTACACTTACTCAAATATGGCTATGGAAATCTGGGTGTGAGAACTTCCCGGGATCCTTTGAGATCCTTAGGGAACTCTAATACACCTGGATTATATGAAAGGTTGTGAACATCAGTGACATTGAGGAATTCTGGAGATTCTGGGCTTATCTGTAGGCTCCCTATAGTATAACTTCTTCTTTTCTTTATTCAGTTGTGTAATTCATGCAAGTGGTCTGTAATAATTAATTAAACAACTCTGGGATCGGATAGCGAAAATGGGCGGGTGATATGCATGTTATAAATATTAAAGGGTAAAAACCATGCTATTAGGTTTACATTCCTTATTTGCGCAAAAGAAATCATGTTTAGGATCAATATGTGCAAAGCATGTCATGCATTAAAAATCATGCTATTTAGGCTTTATGAACACTGTTTCATCATCTTATTTCAGTACTGTCATTCATCACTTAGAAAAATTCTGTGATAGAGTAAATAATGTTAATAATTGGTATCTTCTGCAATCATTTTTCATATTGCTATGCGCACTTAGAAATCATGTCCCTAGGATAACACTAACAAACTGTACTCTTGCATATTCCGAAATTGTGCATAATGTTGTGAGCATTTAGAAATTCTGCTTACAATTCTGCATATGCATCATTCTGCATCCCTACCTGTGCATTAGATACCATGTTTTAGGATTTCGTTCATACTCACTTAACAACAACTAGTCTAACTACTGGTGCATGTAAAAGGTATGAAACACTTCACTCAGTTTCTCTAAAACAACTGGCAACAATTCTGTGTTCTAAACAACCTAGAATAGCATGTGTAGGTAACAATATGCAACAGTCCCTCTAACAATTCAGATAATTAGTATACATTGTCCCCCAACTAGGCAAGTCTTAGGTAATCAGCCATAAAGAAATAAAACCAGAACTGTCCTTTGTGATTAGTGTTCAACTGTCAGCATGTTTACAACCAGTAAGAAAGTCTGATTAAGACTTCCTCTCTGAGTTATTGATCACGCTCAACTATGTCTAATAAAAGATTAAGCGGGCGTTGCAAATATAATCCGGGGTATTATTCCCAGAGTCGATCCCACAGGGAATTTACGTATCAAGCAAGCTGTTAGAATACTCAACTGTCACTTGATGTTATTTAAATTACTAACACTAAAGATTAAAACTAAAGATTAACTACGCTAAGGTGTAAACAATTGTAATAAAGATCTAAGGTTATGGTTTNGGACATTCAATTAACTACAACAAGAACGTAGTTGAACAAATAGAGATTAATCAACCAATAAGAACTATATTAATAACACAATACGTTCATCCCTCAATGGGTTCTACCAAAAACCTAGATTAAAGAAGTTAGCTAAACAAGTTCATAAGAATTAAATCGAAAATAACTTGCATAATTAAACTACAAAGTAATGAAGAAAATCTGCACAAATTGATGTCTTGCCGTCCGTCTCTTCGAATCCCCTCGAATCTCACTTCAAGTTGTGTTTACGGGGTCTATTTATATGTTTAGGACGAACCCTAAACGTGTAGGAGA
>ML355143.1:0-29954 GCA_005239505.1 Nicotiana paniculata
TCAATCCCAAAGCCTAATTATACATTTCCCATAATTCTTCCAAAAATATCAAAATTCGACCCCAAGCCCGCTTGGTCCAAACTCAAGGTTCGGACCAAAACCCGATCACCCATTCCGCCACTAACCCGAATACACAATTTGTTTTGAAATCTGACCCCAAAATGAGGTTGAATTCCCAAAATTTCCAAAAGCCCTAACTCTACCCAAAACCTCCAATTTCTACCTTTGATTTCATGTTATTAGACCTAGAATCTAGTAATTGATGAAGGAAAATGGAAGAAACTAGAGTTAATATCACTTACCCAAGGGGTTATGGAGGAAGAGTAGCTTGGAACTCGGCTATGGGGCTTGGAGAAGAAGGAGAGGGTGAAAATATAAAAAATCCTGAATAGCTTTCTGTTTTTAAGGATTTAAAATCACTGGGCGAATTTACTCTACGCGATCGCGGAAAGGGAGTTGCGATCGCGGAGAGTACTGGACACTGACCATCGCGATCTCAACCAAGCGATCTCATTTGCGTAGAGAAACACGCTGCCCTGCCCCCAGATCCCTTTAACGCTATGCGATCGCGTGAGGCCCCTCGCGATCGCGTAGAGCACTACCCCCAGACTCTGCGATCGCGTCCAAGGCCCTGTGTTCGCGTAGGGTAATTCATCCATATGAATATCACGATCGCGTGAATCACACCGTGATCGTGGAGAGCAAATCACAGAACACTAGAACAACCCAAAAACACCAGAAATTTCATAAGTTTAGCACCCCGACACCTACCCCGAACTCACCCGAGCCCTCGTGGCTCAAAACCAAATATACACACGACTTCAAAATCATCCTACGAACTTATTCGAGTTATTAAACCACTAAAATAACATCAAAAACAATGAATTAAGCTCCAAAATTTATAGAATTTTCTCAAACTTCATAAACTTCTAAATTCTCCGATTTTGATCCGAAACACGTCAAACCAATTCTGTTTCTTTCCAAATTTTACAGATAACTCACATAACAAATATTGAACTTGTTCCAGGCTCCGGAATCATTATACGGGCTGGGTAACACATATTTCACATCAAAGTTCATTTTCAAAAGTCTTTCTTGTTTTTAGAAAACAATTTTCTTTAAAAATTCATTTCTCGGACTTGGGACCTCGGAATTCGATTCCGGGCATACGCCCAGGTCCCATATTTTCCTGCAGACCCTCCGGGACCATCAAATCACAGGTCCGGGTCTGTTTACCAAAAATATTGATCAAAGTCAACTTTATTCCATTAATTATCATAAATTCAACTCTTCAACACATTTCCATATAAAGACTTCCCAGCTATGCGCTCGGGCTGTGCACGCATATCGATGTGAGATTAACGAAGGCTTTCGGGGTCTCGAAACACAGTTTTTGCTAAATATACACAAGATGACCTTTTAGGTCATCACAATCTCCACCTCTAAAACAACCGTTCGTCCTCGAACGGACATAGAAAGGTACCTGAATCGGGGAAAATGTGGTGATATCGGCTCCGCATATCGGACTCGGACTCCCAAGTAGCTTCCTCAACAGGCTGACCTCCCCACTAAACACGAACCGAAGGATAACTCTTCGATCTCAATTGTCGCACATGCCGGTCTAATTTGGCTACGTTTCCTCCTCATAAGACAAATCCTTGTCCAACTGGACACCACTAAAGTCAAGTACATGAGATGGATCCGCAATATACTTCCCGAGCATAGATACGTGAAATACCGGATGCACGGCTGACAAACTAGGTGGCAAGGAAAGTTTGTAGGCCACCTCTCCTACCTTATCTAGAATCGCAAATGGACCAATGTACCTAGGGTTCAACTTGCCCTTCTTCCCGAATCTTATCACGCCCTTCATGGGTGACACCCGAAGAAATACCCGGTCGCCTATCATAAATGCCAAATCTCGAACTCTGCGATTCGCATAACTCTTCTACCTGGACTGAGCTGTACGAAGTCTATCCTGAATGATCCTCACCTTGTCCAAGGCATCCTGGACTAACTCAGAACCTAAAAATCTAGCCTCTCCCGGCTCAAACCATCCGACTGGAGACCGACACCGTCTACCATACAACGCCTTATACGGAGCCATCTGAATGCTTGACTGATAGCTGTTGTTGTAGGCAAACTCAGCTAGAGGAAAGAACTGGTCCCATGAACCACCAAAGTCAATGACACAAGCTCGTAACATATCCTCCAAAATATGAATAGTATGCTCGGACTGTCCGTCTGTCTGAGGATGAAATGTTGTGCTCAAATCAATCTGTGTGCCCAACTCTCACTGAAATACTCTCCAGAAATGAGAGGTAAACTGAGTACCTCGGTCTGATAGAATGGATATGGGCACACCATGCAGTCTAACAATCTCTCTCATATATATCCTTGCCAACTTCTCTGCTGAATACGAAACTGATACTGGGAGGAAGTGCGCTGACTTGGTCAGCCTATCCACAACAACCCATACTGCATCAAACATCCTCTGAGTCCGTGGGATTCAAACTACAAAGTCCATGGTGATACGCTCCCACTTCCACTCGGGAAGCTGAATCTGTTGCGTCAAACCACCTGGTCTCTGGTGCTCGTACTTAACCTACTGACAGTTCAAGCACCGAGCCACATAAGCTACAATATCCTTCTTCATCCTCCGCCACCAATAATGCTGCCGCAAGTCCTGGTACATCTTTGTGGTGCCTGGATGAATAGAATACCGAGAACTATGGGCCTCATGAAGTATCAACTCACGAATACCATCCACATCAGGTACACAAATCCGACCATGCATCCTCAAAACTCCCTCATCATCAACCGTAACCTTCTTGGCATCTTTGTGCCTGACTCTATCTCTAAGAACACATAAATGGCGATCATCATACTGCCTGGCCCAAATACGGTCATCCAATGAAGAATGAGCCACGGTATGGGCCAAAACATTGCCAGTCTCAGAAACCTCCAATCTTACAAATCGGTTGGCTAAAGCCTGAACATCCAAAGCAAGAGGTCGCTCTCCGACTGATAAATAGGAAAGACTACCCATACTGGCTGACTTCCGGCTCAAAGCATCGACCCACATTGGCCTTCCCCAGATGATAAAGAATGGTAATATCATAATCCTTCATCAACTCTAACCATCTCCTCTGCCTCATGTTCATCTCCTTCTGTTTGAACAGATACTGTAATCTCTTATGATACGTGAACACCTCACATGGAAAACCATACAAATAATGCCTCCAAATCTTCAATGTGTGCACAATCACTGCTAACTCCAAGTCAAGAATTGGATAGATCTTCTCATGAACCTTCAATTGACGAGAAGCATAGGCTATAACCTTTCCATACTGCATCAACATTGCTCCAAGCCCAACCCGTGAAGCATCACAATACACGGTATACGGTCCTGAATTTGTGGGAAAAACTAACACTGGTGTTGTGGTCAAGATTGTCTTGAGCTTCTGATGGATCTCCTCACACTCATCAGACCACCTGAACTGAGCACTCTTCTGAGTCAACCTGGTCATCGGGGTTGCAATGGATGAAAATCCCTCCCCAACCGGCGATAATACCCTGCTAAGCCCAAGAAACTCCGGAACTTTGTAGCTGAGGGGGTCTAGGCCAATCTCTAATTGCTGAAATCTTCTTGGGATCTACCTGAACACCCTCTGACGATACCATATGGCCTAGAAATGCAACTAAACTCAACCTGAACTCACACTTGAATTTTTTTGCATACAACTGACTATCCCTCAAAGACCTGAGGATGACCCGAAGGTGCTGCTCATGCTCCTCATGGCTACGGGAGTATATCAATATATCATCAATGAAAATAATAACGAACGAGTCCAAATAAGGCATGAACACTCGGCGCATCAACTCCATAAAAGCAACGGGGGCATTTGTCAGCCCAAATGACATCACCAAGAACTCATAATGCCCATAACGAGTGCGAAAGGATGTCTTAGGGACATCAGACGCGCTAATCCTCAGCTGATGGTAACCAGATCTCAAGTCAATCTTGGAAAACACTGAAGCACCCTGAAGCTGGTCGAATAAATCATCAATCCTCGGCAAAGGATACTTGTTCTTAATAGTAACCTTATTCAACTGCCGGTAGTCAATACACATCCTCATCGATCCATCTTTCTTCTTGACAAACAATACTGGAGCACCCCAAGGAGAATTACTAGACCTAATGAAGCCTTTATCCAATAAATCCTCCAACTGATCATTCAACTCCTTCAACTCTGGCGGGGCCATACGATACGGCGGAGTAGAAATAGGCTGGGTGCCCTGAGCTAACTCAATACAAAAATAAATATCCCTATCAGGTGGCATACCCGGCAGGTCAGCAGGGAATACCTCTGGAAACTCACGAACCACGGGCACAAACTCTAGGGAAGGAACCTCGGTTCTAGAATCATGAACATAGGCCAGATAGGCCAAACAACCCTTCTCAACCATGCGCCGAGCCTTCATATAAGAAATAACTCTACCAGAAGAATGACTAGGAGTTCCCCTCCAGTCCAAACGAGGTACCCCTGGCAAAGCCAAGGTCACTGTCTTGGCATGACAGTCCAGGATAGCATAATAGGGGGATAACCAATCCATCCCCAATATAACATCGAAGTCAACCATATCAAGAAGCAAAAGATCAACCTGAGTCTCCAGACCACCAATAACTACTAGGCAAGCACGGTAGACTCGATCTACCACTATAGAATCACCCACCGGTGTAGACACATGCACAACAATACTCAAGGAATCACGGGGCATACTCAAATAAGGGGCAAAATATGAAGACACATAGGAGAATGTAGAACCCGGATCAAATAACACCGAAGCCTCTCGGCTGCGAACTGAAACCGTACCTGTAATAACTGAATCAGAAGCCTCAGCATCAGGCATGGTAGGAAAAGCATAGCACCGGGGTTGAGCCCTTCCAACCTGATCATCTCTGGGTCGACCTACTGCGTCCTGACCTCTACCTCTCGTGGCATGTCCTCCACCTCTATGAGTCTGACCTCCACCTTTGGCACCTCGACCACCACCCCTAGCTGGATGAAGGGGTGGGGGTACGCCTGATGCGGGAACCATGGCGCGGGAACCCTGATACTGAGACCCACCAGAACCTCGGGGGCAAAACCTGGAAATATGCCCCAAACCACCGCAAAAATAACAAGGCCTCTGCTGATGTGGTTACTGACTCTGGAACTAGCCCTATCGACCCTGATAACCACCCCGGAAGCTCTGAAGCGGCGGTGCACTGATAGGTGCTAGTGTTGCACCAATAGGAGCTGGCGGTGCACTGTGAGCTACCTGAAGTGCCGATTGATAGGGCCTGGGAGGATAACCTCTGCCTAAAGAATCCCTGCCCCCAGATGAGGCTCCACTGAATCGATCAAAGTGACGGGGCCTCTTGTCAGCCCCCTGACCACCACCCTGCGACATAATCATCTCAATCCTCCTGGCCACATTGGCCGCATCCTGGAATGAAATATCAGTACCTGACTCCTTGGCCATCTGAAGCCTGATGGGCTGTGCCAAACCCTCAATAAACCTCCTCACTCTCTCACGATCATTGGGGAGTATCATAATAGCATGCCGAGCTAGAGTGATGAACCTGGTCGCGTACTGAGTGACATACATAGATCCCTGCTGGAGGCGCTCAAACTGCCTCTAAAGATCTTCCCTCTAAGTAACTGGAAGGAACTTCCCCACGAATAACTCGGAGAACTGAGCCCAAGTCAATGGTGCATACCTAGCTGGCCTGGTCAAGCAATAGTCTCTCCACCAAGTCTTGGCGGAACCCGAAAGACGAAAAGTAGCAAAATCAACTCCATTGGACTCTACTATGCCCATGTTCTGAAGAACCTCATGACAGCTGTCCAAATAATCCCGGGGATCCTCAAATGGTGCATTAGTAAATGTAGTAGTGCATAACTTGGTGAATCTATCCAATCTCCATAAAGCATCTGCTGACATAGCTGCTCCCTCAACTGCTGGGGCCACAATGCCCGGCTGATCTACTCCGGCCGCCTGAGGTGCCGGAGTTTGGAACTGAGGATCTAGCTGCTCTAGCGTGCAAGTAGCAGGAGTCTGGGTCCCTCCCCAAGCCTGAGAGACGGCTGGTGAGGTAGGATGAAGACCAGCCTGATCCACACTCTCCATGAGTCCCACTAAGCGGACTAGAGCGTCCTGAAGCACCGGGCTGGTAATGAACCCCTCTGGGACCTGAGCTGGTCCAACTGGAATTGTCTGAGTAGGAACCTCACCGGCAAAGTCTACCTGTGGGTCCTCTACTAGGGCTGCTACCCTGGGTTGTGCCCTGCCTCTGCCTCGGCCTCTGGTACGGCCTCGGTGCCTCGTAGGAGCTGCAACAGGAGAATCAGGCTGCTGATCGGTATATGAGGAAGCACGCGTTCTCGCCATCTACGAGAGAATAGAATCGAAACTCAATTAGCATTTAGATTTCAAATCGCACGACAGAAAAGAAGAAAAGTGAAGTTATTCCTAACTTTGCGGCCTCTAGGGGATAAGTACAGACGTCTCCGTACTGATCCCTCAAACTCTACCAAGTTTGTCCGTGAGTTGTGAGACCTAACCAACCTAGTGCTCTGATACCAACTTGTCATGACCCGAAATCCCACTTTCAGGCCGTGATGGCGCCTAACGTTGCACCCACTAGGCAAGCCAACGTGTTAGCTGAATTGATTTAATAACAAGTGAAAGTAACAAACACTAACTAGATAATTGAGATAAAGTGCAGAAACATTAACAAAACCTAAATAATAATAGCTAATAACGAAGAAACCCTTTAAGTACAAACCCAGAAATGGAGTCACGACCTCACGAACTAGTCTAAGATTTAGCTAAAAACAACAGTTTGAAATAAAATAATATATCTGTCTGGAAACACATAGATGACAGAATTAAAGATAGATAGTGATGCCGAGATCCACGAACGCCTGCGGAACTACCTCGGTGTCGTCTGAAATGTACTGAAGGACACTCCCCCTAACGATGTCAACTGGGCCCGGCTCCGTAATCAGGACAACATAAAGAAGTGCAGGTGTAGCATCAGTAAAACCGACCCCATGTATTGAGTAAGTGCCGAGCCTAACCTCGGCGAAGTAGTGACGAGGCTAGGACATGACAACAAATTGTACCTGTGCAGTTCTATAGTATAGCAGAAAGTAAACAAGAAGTACAATTACGGGGAGGAACATGCTAGGGATAAAATGGCAACAATTTCTAACACAGTAGAATCAAGTTCTAACGGAAATGTAGAAGTAAAAAAGGGAAATGACAACTCGAAACAAGTAAAATAGACAGGAGAAGGCACGACATGACCCCTCGTGCATAGGCTCAAAATCACACGGCACGGAATGTCCCTTCGCGCATAAATAATAATGACTCGGCATGGAATGTCCCCTCGTGCATAAATAATAATCAATCGGCACAGAATGTCCCCTCGTGCATAAATAATAATCATCGTCACGGAATGTTCCCTCGTGCATAAATAACAATCATCGGCACGGAATGTTCCCTCGTGCATAAATAATAATCACTCGTCACGGAATGTTCCCTCGTGCATAAATAATATTCATCGGCACGGAATGTTGCCTCGTGCGTAAATAATAATCACTCGGCACGGAATGTTCCCTCGTGCATGATGAGTATAAAAACAACAATTGATATGAAAGTTTAACAATACGGCATTTTAAATGTACAAAAATAATCAACAAAATTCTATTGTCCCGGCAAGGGACTCTGTTATAACCAATCTCACTCAGAAATATAATGTCAACAGTAAAACCCTCAACCGAACACATAATCAAGAACTTTCTACGTCATAAAGTAACCTCAAGGTACCACTTCCAAGGTTCCCAACAATTCACAACACGGAGAATATCAAAGAACATTAAATAACTCATCAAAATTCGACTCACGGGCATGCTTGACCACAACATATAGGTAACCGTCACCTCACCTATACGTTGGACATGAATTACTCATAGCAAATAAGACTCTATACCTATTCCCTCAAGCTAAGGTTAGGCCAAACACTTACCTCGGCTCCAAGAATGCAAGTCAAGCCTCAATCACGGACTTTCCTCTTGAATCCGACTCCGAAACGATAATATCTAGACATAATTGACTTAATAACATCAATAATTATTCAATAACTCAATCTCAAAGACTAATTATACATTTTCCATAATTCTTCCAAAAATACCAAAATTCGACCCCGTGCCCGAATGGTCCAAACTCGAGGTTCGGACAAAAAGCCGATCACCCAATTCCCCACGAACCTGAATATATAATTTGTTTTGAAATCCGACCCCAAAATGAGGTTGAATTCCCAAAATTTCCAAAAGCCCTAATTCTACCCAAAATCCCCAATTTCTACCTTTGATTTCATGTTATTAGACCTAGAATCTAGTAATTGATGAAGGAAAATAGAAGAAACTAGAGTTTAAATCACTTACCTAAGGGGTTATGGAGGAAGAGTAGCTTGGAACTCGGCTATGGGGCTTGGAGAAGAAGGAGAGGGTGAAAATATGAAAAATCCCGAAATAACATTCTGTTTTTAAGGCTTTAAAATCACTGGGTGAATTTACTCTACGCGATCGCGGAAAGGGAGTTGCGATCACGGAGAGTACTTGAAATTGACCATCGCGATCGCGACCAAGCGATCGTGTTCACGTAAAGCAACACGTTGCCCTGCCCCCAGATCCCTTTAACGCTATGTGATCGCGTGAGGCCCCTCGCGATCGCGTAGAGCACTACCCCTAGGCTCTGCGATCGCGTCCAAGGCCCTGCGTTCGCGTAGGGTAATTTCCCAACCCCCATCCATATGAACATCGCGATCGCATGAATCACACCGTGATCATGGAGAGCAAATTACAGAACACCAGAACAGGCCAAAAACACCAGAAATTTCCTAAGTTAAGCACCCCGACACCTACCCGGAACTTACCCGAGCCCTCGTGGCTCAAAATCAAATATACACACGACTTCAAAATCATCCTACGAACTTATTCGAGTAAATAAACTACTAAAATAACATCAAAAACAATGAATTAAGCTCCAAAATCTATAGAATTTTCTCAAACTTCATAAACTTCTAAATTCTCCGATTTTGATACGAAACACATCAAACCAACTCCGTTTCTTTCCAAATTTTATAGATAACTCACATAACACATATTGAACCTGTTCCGGGCTCCGGAACCAATATACGGGCTCGATAACACAGATTTTACATCAAAGTTCATTTTTAAAAGTCTTTCTTGTTTTTAGAAAATAATATTCTTTAAAAATTCATTTCTCGGACTTGAGACCTCAGAATTCAATTCCGGGTATAGGCCTAGGTCCCATATTTTCCTACAGACCCTCCGGGACCGTCAAATCATGAGTCTGGGTCCGTTTACCAAAAGTGTTGACCAAAGTCAACTTTATTCCATTAATTATCATAAATTCAACTGTTCTACACATTTCCACATAAAGCCTTCCCAACTACATGCTCTGGCTGGGCACGCACATCGAAGTGACATTAACGGAGGCTTTCGGGGCCTCGAAACACAGTTTTTGGTAAATTTACACAAGATGACGTTTTGGGTCATCACAAGTAATTCAGTTTTCCTCCATTTTAATTTTTTCGTTATAATTTAAATTTGGCAGTTTGCATTAATAGCCGTTATAATTTGAATTTGACGGTTTGCATAAATGACCGTTTTATAAAACAACCATTATGAGTTGCAACCTTACCTAAAGAGTTGTAATTCTTCAGTATAATCCAACATTTTTTTGCTATAAATACATGAACTCTCCCTCAGATTTTCCTTAGGAAAATTCTGACTTCTCCTTCTTCTTTATACATTGTTTTAACAGAAAAAAATCAGTAAGTGTGATTTACTACTGCTCTTTGCGTTTGTTGTCACTGGGGTTTGAAGTACCGATATACCACTGAGGGTAATCCGTTCTATCCTAGGAGGATCCTCGGGTACTAGGAGGGGATTAAGTTCCTTAAGAAAACACTATAAATTCAGTGGACTCGGAATAATTTGGTTCTTTTACATTTCTGATTTTTTCCATTGCTACTGTTTTGAATACAGAATGCTAACAAGCTTAAGGAACTTAATTTATTTTTTTGTATTCATCTTATATTCTATTTGTCGGAGATTAAATCTTAGTGATTTCTACTCTCAGTTTGGAGACTAAAATCTTCAGATTTTCTACTCCTTTTGTATTCGGCTTGAAGAAATAAAATATTCTCCATTGTATGTAATCTGTTTCTGTTAAAGTTATTGGGTTTGAAGAATTAAAAACTTCACCGTTAATTAATTTTATTTTTGTTTTGTGATTAACAGAAATGACAGAAACAGGAACTCATGTGGTTGGCTCTACGAGCAATGTTGCTTCTTCCAATCGTTATGTGCCACCACCAACTCCGGCGAAAAAGTCCGAAAAATTTTCCGGGCTTGACTTCAAACGGTGGAAACAAAAGATGTTCTTCTATTTATTTACTTTGAGTCTACAGAATTTCATCAAAGAGGACGTTCCAGTTCTGTCGGAATCAACTCCTGAGAATGAACGTTTTATGGTGACTGAGGCATGGAAGCACTCAGATTTCTTATGCAAGAATTACATTCTTAGCGGAATGGAGGATGATATTTACAACGTCTATAGTAATGTGGAAACTTCGAAAGAACTATGGGAGGCGTTGGAAAAGAAGTATAAAATCGAGGATGCCGGTTTGAAAAAGTTCGTTGCAGCCAAGTTTTTGGACTATAAAATGGT
Source organism: Nicotiana paniculata (assembly GCA_005239505.1). Lineage (NCBI taxonomy): Eukaryota > Viridiplantae > Streptophyta > Magnoliopsida > Solanales > Solanaceae > Nicotiana > Nicotiana paniculata. The sequence goes on from ML355143.1 coordinate 10,813, forward strand.
AGACAACAAGCGTGTCATTGCCCTAGTTCAAGAGCTGTAAGTTATCATTCATGATCTCCTTGATGAAGGTATAATCCAAATTAATGTTTATGTTGAAAGTATTAATTTTGTTACTAATTATGAATTTTCTATTGAAGGTTTAGTCATCAATGAGGCATTTCAAGTTGCAGCAATGATTGAGAAGTTGCCTCCTTTATGGGGGGACTTTAAGAACTACTTGAAGCACAAGTGCAAGAAGATGAAACTCGAAGATGTCATCGTTTGATTGAGGATCGAAGAGGACAATAAAGCCGCAGAAAAGAAGACACATGGGAACTCAACAATTATGGGAGCAAATATTGTTGAAACTGCTCCAACTAATCCGAAGACACGGAAGAAGTCTTCTGGAACAAACAACTATCCCAGCAAGAAAAAATTCAAGGGAAACTTCCACAACTGTGGAAAGGTTGGACACAAAGTTGCAGAATGTCGTGCTCCAAAGAAAGAGAAGAAAAAGGGTCAGGCAAATATGGTTCAAACAAATGATGATATTGATGACTGGTGCACTATGTTGTATAAATGCAACTAAGTGGGAAATCCTAAGGAGTGGTGGATTGATTCTGGTGCCACCCGCCATGTTTGTGTTGTTAGAGAAGCATTTGCTTCATATGCTCCCGCTGGACCCGACGAGACCATTTTTATAGGAAATTTTGCAACGTCCAAAATTGAAGGTTATAGAAAGATATTTCTAAAGATGACCTCTGGCAAGGTGGTGAATCTGAACAACATTTTTCATGTTCCTGAAATACGGAACAACTTAGTTTCTATTTCACTTCTCGTCAAGAACGGGTTTAAATGTGTTTTTATTTCAGACAAAGTTGTAATAAGTAAGAACGAGATGTACTTAGGAAAATGTTATCTTACCGAGGGCCTTTTTAAGATGAATCTAATGGTTGTTGACAATAATAAAATTTCAGCTTCTTCTTACTTACTTAAGTCAAATGATTTATGGCATATACGTTTGAGACATGTCAATTATAAAACCTTGCGAAAATGATTAATTTGGAAGTATTGTCTAAGTTTGAATGCGAAAAATCAAAATGTCAAATATGTGTGGAATCTAAGTATGTTAAACATCCTTATAAGTCAGCTGAAAGGAATTCAAATCCTTTAGACTTCACTCATACAGATATCTGCGACATGAAGTCAATACCATCTAGTGGTGGAAAGAAGTATTTCATAACTTGTATTGACAACAGTACTCGATATTGCTATGTTTACTTACTGAATAGTAAAGATGAAGCAATAGACACATTCAAGCAATACAAAAATGAAGTTGAAACGCAACTTAACAAGAAAATCAAAATAATAAGAAGTGATAGGGGTGGTGAATACAAATCTCCTTTTGAATAGATATGTTTAGAATATGAAATTATTCATCAAAAAACGGCCCCTTACACGCCCCAATCTAATAGGATTGCGAAAAGAAAGGATCGATCATTAAAGGAAATGATGAATGCTTTGTTGATAAGTTCTGGTTTGCCACAAACTTGTGGGGGGGGGGGGGNACTGCTACTTGGATATCAAATCGAGTACCCCATAGAAAAACGCAATCTATTCCATATGAAAAATAGAAAGGAAGGAAGCCCAACTTGAATTATTTTAAAGTGTGGGGTGTTTGGTAAAAGTGCAAGTTCCTAAACCCAAAAGGATAAAGATATGACTGAAAACTGTTGATTGTGTTTTCATAGGATATGCGACCAATAGTAAAGCATATCATTTTTTGCATAAATCATAATATCTCGATATTCATAACAATACGGTTATAGAATCAGATAATGTTGAGTTCTTCGAAAATATATATCCATATAAAAAAGAATGTGTGTCGATTGGTGAATGATCTAAACGACCTTGGGAGGAGACAAAAGAAAGTACGTATAATCAGGAGGATCTAAGATGTAGTAAACGTCAAAGAACGTCTACTTCATTCGGACCAGATTTTGTGACTTTCTTATTGGAAAATGAGCCTCGAATATTTAAAGAAGCTATGTCTTCTTCGGAATCATTATTTTGGAAAGAGGCAATCAATAGTGAAATAGAATTCATACTGAACAACCATACATGGGAATTGGTTGATCTTTCTCCAGGAAATAAACCATTGGGTTCTAAATGAATTTTTAAGAGGAAAATGAAAGATGATGGTACTATTGATAAATATAAGGCAAGACTTGTGGTCAAAGGGTGTAGACAACGAGAAAGTCTTGACTATTTTGATACATATTCTCCAGTTATAAAAATTACGTCCAAATGAACGTTAGTAGCATTAGCTGCGGTATATGTTCTTGAAATTCATCAAATGGACGTTAAAATGACCTTCTCAAATTGAGATTTGGAGGAAGAAATTTACATGGAAAAACCTGAATGGTTTGTGGTTTCAGGTAAATCTTAAAGAAGGTATGTAGACTTGTTAATTTGCTTTACGGACTAAAACAAGCACCCAAACAATGACATGTGAAATTTGACCAAATAATATTGTCAAATGATTTTAAGATAAATGAATGTGATAAATGCGTGTACATTAAAAATGTTACAAATCACATAGTCATTGTTTGCTTATATGTAGATGATATGTTGATAATGAGTAATGATAGTGCCAACATTAATGCGACTAAGTGTACGCAAACTAGCAAGTTTGATATGAAAGACTTGGGAGTTACCAATTTAATTATAGGTATTAAGATCCATAAGACTCCTCATGGTCTGACATTGTCGCAATCTCATTACATTAAAATAGTACTTGAAAATTTCAAGTACTTAGATTTTAAAGTTGCAAAGACTCCAATTGACGTGAATCTTGCACTTGCAAAGAACAAAGGCCAAAGCATATCACAATTGGATTATGCTCGTATGCTAGGATGTTTAATGTATATCATGAATTTTACTCGACCAGATATAGCTTGTGCTATAAGTAAATTGAGTCGATACACGAGTAATCTAGGTCAATCTCATTGTATAGGGATGAAACGAGTTTTGGGATATTTAAAACATACCCAAGACTTTGCTTTGCACTACAGTAATTATCCTGCGGTGATTGAGGGATATTGTGATGGCAAATTGGATCACCAGTTCAACTGATTCTAAGTCCACAAGTAGATATGTATTCACTAATGGTGGAGGAGCGGTATCTTGGAAGTCACTCAAACAAACATGTATTGCCCGCTCTATAATGGAGGCTGAATTTATAGCCTTAGATAAAGATGGTGAAGAAACTGAATAGCTCCGAAATTTCTTGGAAGACATTCCATTTTGGCCCAAACCGTTGGCACCAATATGCATACATCGCGATAGTCAAGCGGCAATTGGAAGGGCTGGGAGCATTATGAATAACGGTGAATCCCGTCATATACGACGAAGAGATAAAATCGTTAGACATCTACTCTCTAGGGGGATCATCATCATTGACTACGTAAAGTTAAGCGACAATGTGTTTTCAGCGAATGGAATGAAGTCTTTAGGTATGAAAGCACGTGTTGCACTCTTTTTCCCTTAGACTGGTTTTGTCCCAAATGGGTTTTTCAGCGAGGTTTTTAATGAGGCAATAATGAATCATGCTAACTTATAATCAAGCCCGATTATGAATTGGCATAGAAGGTCAATAATATTCGAGGTTCATCTGCAATCAACCTCGAATACTGGGGGATCTACCCACAAATATACGTTATCTTCGAATATCAACCCTAGCGAGGAAACTACTTCATAAAAGGAGGGTATCGATAGATAGGATTTATTGTAAGAGCTAAACAGTCAGAACAAACCGTGCTCACATAGATTGATCGAGCCCTGACTTAAACATGTATGCATGTATGATTATTTTGATCGATAATAAAGAGAAGTACTTTCCTTGCAAACATCTGATGTTTAAAATGTTTTCCTCTTTACATATCTTAAAAAGCTTTCATACTATAACGAGCCTAATGGAAATACTTCACCAAAACACGAACGATTGCTCCTCACAGGCAACTCCCCGATCTCTAAAGGCCACAACCACCCCACTCGGGGACTATTATCTCGGGCAAGCCCGAACAAAATGGGAAAATGAGCCCAACTGGCAGATCCCGAACTAATAGGCTAAGACCAACTTAACACGGCTCGGAGGCGTTCAAAATCCGTAACAAAAATAGGCCTTCAAAAAAAAGAAAAAAATTCTTTCATAACGGGTTCTAAAAGGCTACCCTCATCGAAGTCACAAATTTAAGACATCTACGGGAAAAACATCGATAATATCGAGTCCCGAAAACTCTAATGAAGGCAAGGGTCGTTCGAACCCTCGAACACAACCTTATTGTCTCATGCTAAGGCATTTTAACCTTTGTGATTACAAATAACAAAGAAAAAAGAAAAAAACATAAGAGCCGAAAGGGAAAACAAAGCCTTATATTTATATATAGAATGATTTTATTTACAAAAGCCAAATCGGCCTAGTCCAAGAAATTTACAACGGCCCAAAAGGCCTTGTAAAAATTACAAAAAGAAGAACGAAAAAAAGAAAAATACTAAGTCATCTGAGGCTTGGTATCCATCGGAGGAGGCATCTCCGTCCTCGGGGTCTTCCCCATCTTCAAATTCACTTAGGCTATCGGATTCATCCTCATGAAAGGCTAGCTTCCGAGCCCAGATATCTTCTTCTTGGGCATTCTCGACCTCAGCCATGATGTCGAAATCTTGGGCTTGAGTGTCCTCGAGGGATTTCCTCCGAGCTTACCATTTTGCATGATCTATCATGCTCCTAGCCTTGGTCTGGATGGCCTCTACGTCGACCTTGAATTGGTCCACCAGTCTCGAGATCGATGAAGATCTAGTAGCACCCGACGACGGTATTTTTTTTAGCACTGGTAAATCACCGAATCCGGTGACATCCTCGGAAGCAGGAGCTTCGATCCCATCGAAGAAACCATGGATATCGATTCGGTGACTATCCAGCATGTTGGCCTCTTGGATCATGGTATCCAAAATCTGGGGGGGGGGGTTCTGAAATATCAACCACCCTGAGCTCGTCCTTAGGGACCTCTTCCATTTCTCGAGAAGACTCGCCTCCAGTCTATCTCTCCACCATCTTAGCTGGGGACGAGGTGGCCTCTACTCTTTCTGATTCAGGGACCTCAGCTGAAGCTCCCTCATCAACTGCCTCCGGTTCGGAGGACCTTTCTACTGAAGTAGTGGCCCTAGCTTGGAGTTGCCTTCTTCTTCTTCTTCTTCTTCTTCTTCTTCTTCTTCTTCTTCTTCTTCTTCTTCTTCTTCTTCTTCTTCTTCTTCTTCTTCTTCTTCTGACTCATCCCTTAATCGGCGGATTGAGTCCGAGGACATAGCACTAACATCCACCTTGGGCTTACGAGGCTTCCTCGCCAATTTTTTGTTTTCCGAGCCTAGGGGACTCGGAGCCCTTTTTCTCTTCTTATCCTTGGACGGCTTTTGAGCTGATGGCTAGGGAAGGACTTCTTAGTTACCAGAAGGGGGTCCATTGCAGCATCGTTCCCGAGACCTGCAAAAGAATCTGAGATAAGTTAGTTCGAGGAAAGGCCAGACCAATAAATAATCCGAGGCAGAAATTTACCATGGTTACGGGCCTCCCATCGATCCTTTCATAACTCCATCCAGGCACGTTCGGAGTAGGACCTCTGAGACACCAGGCCTTCGACCCATTGCTGTAATTCTGGAACCGGGTCCGGCATCTGGGTCACAACTGCAACATCAAAGCAAAGATAAGGAAAGATGATAGGAAATGAAACGACAAATCAGACGTTCGAGGTAAAAGTGCTTACGTTGCATGTTCCACTTTTCAGGGGACGACATGTCTCCAGCAGGGATCAGGTCCGATGTCCTTATTCAAACAAATCTGCCCATCCAGCCTCGATCCCGAGACTCGTCTATGCTGGAGAACGGGGCTCTACTGGCCCAGCGAGAAAGCTTGAGCAGTCCCCCTCGATAGAGCTGGGGACTGTAAAGGCGCATGAGGTGATCGAGGGTGAAAGGACATCCCTCGATCTTGCTCATGAAGAAATTCAGGAGAACGACTATTCTACATAACGAAGGGTGGATTTGGCCTAGGGTGACATTGTATCTTTTGCAGAAGGCGGCGATTATGGGGTCTAAGGGACTAAATGTAAAGGGGTAAGTGTAAACACTTAGACACCCCCTCCACGTAGGTGGTAACCGATTCCTCAGGAGAAGGAACGACCACATCTTTGTTCACCCAGTTGCACTACTCCTTAGCCTTTTTGAGGATGTTCTTGGTAATGGTACATATATACCTCGACATCGGCTCGCATCGGCCCTGCACCGAGGGGGTCTTCTCTATTTTAAAGTCAGTGATGGTTGGGCACCCTGTCGAAACGAGTTCTTCGGGGCGGGGCTCCGCCGCAACCTCATCACCAGCGAGCCGAGATGAAGAAGCAGCCTCTTTTTGCGGCACATTTTGAAAGTTTTAGCCATTTATGAACAGTAAGGAAAATGGTAAGGATGATATGTTGTTGATTAGGGTTCAAGAAATTTAGGTATGGAAACTATGAAGTAAGGGGATTCTTTGAAAGCAAGAGCAGAAAAAGCGTTGATTGTAAAAGTTTGAATGAAAGAGGATTGAGGTTCTTATAGGTTGGAGGCGACGGTTCAGAACTGGTAGTGGCCGACCAACACCTGACAGGAATTTAATGCCTTGGTAACTGGACTGACGGGAATTTTGTTGCTTACGTCATGATCGGGCTCGTCATTGACATCATTATTTATCGAGACGGAGTCCGGAACTCATGTCATTTCTCATCACCTTCTTTCCGAGAAACAAGGGGACTATCTGTATACGGTAAGAACGGGTCTGCCCTTCTTATGACGAATTCAAGTTTGATCATGATAGGCCATGTACAACCTCGTGTTATATCGAGCTTCAGTGCGGAGTTAGATTGCTGAGCCCGTAATTCAGATATCGACCACGGTCGAGATCAACCAAGATTGAGACCAAGCAGAATGAAGATTGAGCAAAACCGATGAAAGTTTACCTAGTCAAATAACGGTTAGCTGAAATATTCGTAATCGAGCAAGGATCACGGCGGAAATCTCGGCACGTATCAAGATGAGGCTGATTAATAGCCAATCATCGGATTTTTTATTGTATTTAGAATTGTACCATAAGTAGGACTTCCTACTATATAAAAGGGTCTAATCATTTGTAAAGGCATCATATTGACGCAATACAAAACAATATACTACTCATTTCTTTAAGCTCTCAATACTTTGTTACTTTGTTCGTATCTCATTTTGCTCATCCCTTTGGTTCGAGGGTAACTTATCTCGAGGGCTAAAGTTGCACATTTCATTTGGTTTACTTTTATTTTCCTTACAGTCAAATTCAATATCAATTTGCATATTTTCTCAGTTTGTGCCAAGTGAAATCACGTGTCTTTAAAACCATATATAAATTTAATTGTTATCCGTTTTTTGGGTAAACATTTTTAATGAGAAGTTTTTACAACTATATAATTGATATGTCATTTTTAAGACCATATGTTTCAAAGTTTGTTAGACAGATAAATCTTATAGTAATATGTTTAAACACACATTTTAAAAGTGTATAAATTTATGTGTAGAAATAAATTTAATGTTGTGAAGTTATAAAATTCAAATTTTGGATCAAATTAGGCCACATAAATTGCATTTGAAATTAGGTTAGTTAACGAGAACGAAATCATTAAGTTTGTAGTACTAGACCAGTAAGCACTCTAGTTGGAACAGAGAGAGCTTCTATGAAAGCCGAGTTAGGAAAAACTGGTAAATGTGAAATCGGTCCTCCGACGTTGAAGGCCCGGCAATTCACCCCCCCATATTCTCCGCTTTTCCCGGTTCCACAGTACACTCTGCCCCTACTACTACTACTACCATTTTTCTTCAATTAAATATACAAACGAAAAAAAGGTCAAACAAAACTACCTTTTGCCTATATAACTTCATCTCTCTCATTTTCTTTCCCTCCCCCTTTTCCTCTCTTTCTCTCTTTCAAGTTAACATCTCTCATTGAACTTCATTTTTCGTAAAGCTAATTTTATTTCTATTCCATGGAGAAAGATTACTTCATGAACGGTGGAATTACTAATCCACCCCTCCAATTCGAACCCACTATGACTACGCCATTCCCTTCTAATTGGAATTCCCTACATTCAGGGCAGTCTTCTGATTTTTCCCTTAACCCCAATTGGGATCATGACTCTACACATCAATTTAACCAATTTGACTCAACTTTGAACTCAATTGTATCTTCTTCCCCTGCTCAATTAATTGGTAAACTAAGCACTGTTTGCAGCTCCCCTCCACCGCAATTCCACAATAATAATAATTCATGTTACACCACACCTGTAAAAACTCCACTGAAATTACACATGCCCAATTCACTTCCTTTAAATCCTCCTCCTCCTCCTCCATTGTCTGCTGTCTCTACTGATCCTGGTTTTGCCCAAAGAGCTGCTAAATTTTCTTGTTTTGGTAGCCGTAGTTTTAACGGTAGAACAAGTCCATTGGGGGAATTGACACATAGATCTGCTCAACAATTGGGGAATGGAAAATTGCCTAGAGTTTCGAGTAGCCCTTCTCTGAAGCAAACTGGATCCTCTTTGCAAATCAAGAATTCGGGCCAAACAAGGATGGAATTGATGTATACAAATTTGGGCAGACCTATCACTAATTCTAATGAGTCTGTTTCTGAGCCAAGTGGAGAAACAGGGCCCAAAACTCCAACTGAATTGAATTCTACTAGAAAAAGAAAAACAGCTTCAAGAGGGAAAACAAAAGAAGATACCACCACTAATGGAAACATGGTAAGGATTATTATGAATCAAAATAATCTTGATTTTGTTTAACTAATGTAATTAGTGGTTAATCAAAATTTTCAATTCAGGGAGGTGAAGGTGATGATAATGTAAGAACAAAGCGATGTAAACAAGTAGTAGAAGGTAATGAGACAGAAAATGGAGAAGTTAACATGGAGGAATCAAAGGGCAATGAAGGTGATAAAACTCAAAATCAAAAGCCTTCTGAACCACCAAAGGACTATATTCATGTTAGAGCAAGGAGAGGACAAGCTACGGATAGCCATAGTCTTGCTGAAAGAGTAAGCATTACAACCAATTCTTCTGAAAAAAGAAAATGTCAAATCATAAAATCACTTGTTGTTTCGACATCCATGTTTTCTTGTGTTAACAATCTGTAATAATTGCCTTTTTGTCTTTAAATAGGTACGACGAGAGAAGATCAGTGAAAGAATGAAGCTTTTACAAGATCTTGTACCAGGCTGTAATAAGGTAATTAGCTAATCCTTTTTTATAGCATAATAATAATAATAATAATAAAAAAAAAAAATCCTATTCTAACACAGAGCAAAATTTTTGTCTACTAGGTGACAGGAAAAGCATTAATGCTTGACGAAATTATAAATTATGTACAGTCACTGCAACGACAAGTCGAGGTAAATAATTTTCTACCAAATGGCCTAGGAAATGTGTTTTTTTCTGGTCATGAGCTAAATACATTCTTGTGCAACACTTTGTAGTTCCTATCCATGAAGTTGGCTTCAGTGAACACAAGTTTGGATTTTCCAGCAGAAAATCTTCTCCCAAAGGATGTAAGTGTGTCATAATTCGTAATTCATAGTCAGTTAAACGGCTTCCTTTTATACGACATTATCTGACATGCTAAAGCAATTTCTGTTTTCAGATATGTCAACCAAATGGCTCTCTGCCCCAACCTGTTTTTCCAGTAGATTACCAACAATCCCGGCAACTTCCACAACAACATACTGATATTCCTAATGGGGCACTAAGCCAATGCTCGGCCGACACGTTAGATACCTCCCTGTTTCGCAGTCTAGGAATGCAATTGCCTTCCCTAGATGGACTTGGTGAATATCTTAATCAGGTCATTAGCCATTCAAGAATTAATTTACACGCACTGACAGTGTAAAGAATACTATTACTGTATTTCAACCGATTACAACAGATAACTTGCCTTACTTTTCAGACTATTACCTAATAATTATCTTTTAGGTGTGAGTGTATTTCTTTTTTAACTTGAGTATGTAGAAGTTAAACGGTTAATCAAACATTTTTCATCAGTAATTTGGTTATGACAATTGCTTGATTTATCCAGTTCCCTACATTGTGCGAGGATGACCTGCAAAGCATTGTGCAGATGGGATTTAGCCAAAATCCCAACAAGGATCTGACATTGCAGTCACAAAGTTTTCCTGGTAAGAAGAGAGAGGCAAGTTTTGGTTTCTTGTCTTTTTATGTTTTCCTATTTTTGTCAAAATTTAAGTTGATAATGATGAAATCTCGAACTTTTGATTAATGACTTTCTTTTGATGCAGGGCCTCATCGAACGTCTCATATGAAAATTGAGATGTAGCCATCATTCATTTGTCCAAAATTAAAAGCCCCCCGCAGGAGATAGGAGCTGCTGTATATTGGAAGTAATTTTTAGTTTAATCTTCTTCAGAAATTACTAATTGACAATATTAGATTTAGTTTTGAGGATTACTTTCCTTAGTCCTCTTAATGTATAATTGATTTGGATGTACTAATTTTTGCTTTGGTAAGTCATTTGGGTGCAAATCTTTAACAGCACCACATTGTAAGATATATTTCTTTGTAAAGCAATGAAAAATTCAGATGTTATTATGAGCTTTCATTTTCAGAAACATTGACCATTAGTGTTCACTGAGTAATCTCATATCAATTGACAAGTTACACTCAAATCTTCTAAAAGATTTGCTTATGGTTGATGTTAAATTATACAGCAATTAAACCACAAAATTTTTGGTAGTTATGATTATTTAGGTATGTTGTAACCAGCTGTAAGAGTGGGGCTCCTTAGTTCTCTTTCAAAAGTCTTATATATATGAATGATTAGTTACAATTGATTTAACTTGAGATGGGAGTCAGCCTTTATTTTTTTGGCACATTTTCTAGGGTTAGTATCAAAAAATTAATAAGTATATACCAACCATACACAAAAGTTAAGCTTAATTATGCTCTGTAATTAAGCCAGAAGCAGAAGCTTCCGTCCATCTATTTTACAGTGGTGCAGAGTACTATTTGAAAAACAAAAAGAAAATAGGAAATTGGGAGTCTGCTCTTTTACTTAATTAATATTATATAATTATATTAAGGGGGACATAAAAGGGATCCCAGGTTGGCAGTGGGTGAGATTCTGACTAGACTCAATGAATGAGAGGACTTTAATTATCCTTCTTATTCTAAAATATAAATGAACAAGAAAAAGTTAAATGGAGTAGTGGAGTTCAGGCATGAAAAGATACCCTTAAAAATTAGATTAATCATTTGATGGAAAGAGATTAGCAAAAATCAAGTTTATGCGGTTTAACAAAAGATTTCTGCCTTGCAGCCTTATCTTATTTTTTTAAGGAGGGTTACTTCCATTATTTCCCCCCAAGCATATTTTAATTATCAGAAAGATTCTTTTTAAATTGGTCGCTCTCTTGTATCAAAAGGGTTAAATAACAAATTAATAATTAGTATATTTAAGATCTTAGAGGAAACATAATATTTTAAGAAAAAGATAAAAGAAAAGATCAATCATGTTAGGAAATGCATTTGCAAGTAGAATTTTTAATCTCATCTCTACCAATATATAATAATTTGGAAAGTTTAATCGTTTTGGACTTGGGAGTTACGACTCGTATTTCTTATTACCACTTCAGATTATTGAGATTTCCTTTGTCTTTTAAGGTTTAAGAGAAAATGATCTCTGCATAAAATTATATTTAAATAGTTGAATGTTTGGTTACGAAATATTACAAAATTTCTATGATAATATTTGTAATATTTGACAACAATTTAATGTAACATAACCGCTTATATGTATTAGCAACACATGTATTAGAGTATGTAATGCAAAAATGCCGTTAAACTATATATACATAGATTATATTCATATACAATTATATAGATATATTATAAATATGCTGATTGTTTTTAATTTAAACGATTGGGTAGCTGGCTATTTAAATTAATTCTTCCTTAAAAACTACTCCTGTACGTTACTTATATGTTAATGTTTCTTACTTATAATCTTATATGTGTCTAATATTGTTTGTAGTATAATTATTTAGTACTTAATTACCGTACTAAAAATTCTGCAGCATAAAGCCAAAGAAACCTAACAGTATTCCTTCCCATGCTCCACTTTTAGTCTTTTACTAATTATAAGGTAACTTTCATGGAGATTTCTGGGCAGGACTTGTATGTCTCTTCTTAAATTGTATTTTAACTTTTTTGGATGGAAAAGGCCAAACCAAACGTTGTGCTTTTCTCCTTTCTTTTTCATTTTTCCTTTTCCCGATCCGTAATTGAGGAAACTCCAAATTCGTACGCACGACGACAGTGAGGGCTAATCACGAAAAGAATTATACTAATTCATATTATATATATGACACTACTACTATTCCAAGAATCAAATTTATATGGTATTAACTAAAACCTTTCATATAATTTTCAAATAAATTTAATTATAAAAAAGCGATAATTTATAGTTCATTTTGTATTACCTTATTTTTAATTTAAAAATATTAATAAATGTTTGAACTAAGAGAATAAAGATTTTTATGCTGCTATAATGTTTTAATTTTTTTTTTTTGGTTCAAATGAAAGGAGTAAATTGAAAGTAACTGACATGAATGAGGCAGCAATTGTCTGGTTCCTTATTGTCCGGTCTACCAAATTTTACCGATCATTTTTAATAGGCAGTACTATGTTAAACCAACCCCCTCGCAAGAAAAAGAGTATGCTCCTACTGGTGGAAACATGCTTTTCATCAATAAGATTAAAAAAATAAAATAAAATAAAAATATAGCAAGAAGATAAGGAGATTTAATACGTTATAATTTTCTAGTAAAAAGCCGTGTAGTTCCATTCTGTCTGCATTTATGTCATGTCTTCATAGTTGATAGAAGTTAGTGGTTTGAGTCATTTCACTACTTTTAACTGAGAAGCAGCTATCTACAGCTAACTATAAAGCCAGTCTTTGGTAAATTTGAGACTCCTTTCCGAGGGAGGAATTTTTTGCCTGAAATTAACTCCTACTACTCCCACTTCAAGCTAGCCCTAATTAGCAGTCTTAGCTAGGTTACGTTGTTGGGCCGATCAACAAAGTATACCACTAATTAATCAAAATATTAACCTAATTAGGAACCCCCCTACTTGCCTATATGTAAGTTTGTGCTTTCATGTGCATATGTACTGAGTTAGAAATGTGATTAAGACATAAAGATGTTTAGCAGCGTAGGGAAAAACTCTTTACTAATTGCACGTTTCAAATTTTGCACCCATCTGGGAATTGACTTGTTGATAACGCAAAAATGGGTACACCTATAGTGAAGAGCAAATAATGTCCAAGAAAAAGTACAAATTGAAGTGAGTCACTAAGATTTCAACATGTTCCCTGGTAGTGTTTTTAACTTGACCTTATATACACTGTATAAATTTTACGACGTAAGGTTATCGGATGTATCCTTTCAGCTAACTAGCTCCGTTCATATTCAAACCTATAGGTGAAGTTACTGTTCTTCATGCCTCAAAAGGGTTTTTTGGTTGATGGTCACAATCATGTGCAGAAAAATGATAATGGTCTGATACAGGGGAAATGTACCCGAATTTTGGACTGAAAATGACAAGGAACAAATTGTGAAGTTTTTACTAAGAAAGAATGTTTAGATACGGTTGAGTGGAGGGTGGGTACTGACGCAAATTTGAACCATAATTCAATTGAAAACAAAAGTAACCATAATTGAGCCTTAAGCAATGAAATTCACAGCTTTTCAATGAGAATATTCAACAAATTCGACAATGTAATGTTTGTTTGTTCTTTGTATACTTTAGAAAAGATTAACTAAAATATTTATCGTCTTTCGTAAGATATATGACTTAGAATTGCCAACAGAATAAACTGAAACTCCACTTCATTTTTTCTTATATATATATATATATATATATATATATATATATATATATTTGTCGTGGTTTCCGAGCATCACTTTGCGAACCCGACTAGCTATACCCATCGAGTCCCGCTGTTCAAGACGGATGCACACGGTTAGTTCCACGGGGCCTTGGAGACGCGACCGGTTTGTAATGCCTCCAGTAACCCTGTTGGGGCTCGAACTGGCGACCTGAAGGACTTTGTCCGCCCCTCATGGTTTCATTTTTTCATATTAATAAATTGTCTTTATTCATAAGTTTTTTTTCCATTGGCTCGACTAATCTGTATTTGCATCACGTGAGGCTTATTAAAGAGAAAAACACTCTCTGCTAGGAGTTTTTTCATTCTTAAAATTCTAGCCCGAATTAACCTCTAACTAAAGATAAAATATCTCAATTATCCCACCACATCAGAGATGGTTTACTAGTAAGGTTGAATGTGCAAGAAAGTACACAATTTGGAATATAACAAGCCTAATAGTAGGGTGGGGGCGATAAAAAGTAAGGAACGGATCATTTGATTTACCAAGCAAGTAACAAAGGGCAATGATGCTTGCTGTACAACTGGCAAAGGAGTGCGTTCGAGTTTTTGAAGTGCAGTAGGAGGATTTTCGTTTTATATTTCTGATCATTTGATAGGATGCACTTGCCTCTGCAAACATCATTCTTGTTTCTCTTTTCCCAGCTAAAGTGGTTGTTACTTGTTATAGCATAAATACTGCTCATTTTTGCTCAGAGCCCTAGCCCCTAGCTCGGTCCATTTTATGTAGGACTGACTACTGAGGTTGCGGCCTCGCTTTCTTCACTATTAAAGCAAGTTGTTAATTACTACTACTAATTAATTTAACAATTGAGCAGTTTCTGTCTAAGCTGATGCTTTTTAAGCATCCGCTCCCTGTAATTTGTCTTAATGCTTATCGGTTACTACGTAAACAGATTAGTACGTATTTTGTTAGACATTTACTGGGAAATCGATTTCCTTTTGAGGGAATTTAGGAGTTCTATTTTTTTTATGGAATACTACGACAACTACCCTCAATCCAAAGTAAGTTGGGATTGATTTTATAAATATTCATTGGCCACACGACTTAATTTAAGCCTGTTTCAATGGAGCATAATGGATGGTGCCTAGATGAACATGTCCAACGTATTCTATTGCATACGGTAAAATTGGTTAGTGACAGTTGGACGAATGAGTAGGTGACACGTGGAGCTGAGAACAAGTAAGATGCGAGTTAATAAATAATTGATATCGGTTGCAAGCATGTGACTGATGCTGGGTAAATTTCGAAGACAGGGTAACCAATAAAAAAGATTTGAAGAATTGATATCGAATAACATTCAATGAACAACCATTACAGAGAAGAGAATATTTACATTTAGAGCCAACTATTATGCAACCACCAATGATGATTTTATTCTCATTCAAGAGAAGTTTGATTTGACGATCTTGTCTTCCTAAATATAGCTATAAATAAGAGAATTAGTATACATTGTAGGGGAAGAAACATTTTGTACACAAAAGCTTAAATCAACTCTCATTTTATAACACTGTTCTTTGACTTTATTCCTAATATTATTCTTGCTTCTGTTACTGGAGAGGCTAAGTTCATAGCCATGCTTGTATTTCCTTTAAATTTATTTTATAATCTTATTTCTGTTCTTGTTTATTTTATATTTCTGGATCAAATTAATTCACGTGTCTATAAATCACGTTACAAATTCAACTGTACCTTTTCATGGGTAAATAATTTGGTGCCCACCATGGGGCATAGACAATTGTGTAATTGCTTTGATCCATGCATTTGTTACAAACAAATTTTGATTCCTTTCTTAGCAAAATAAAAATAAGATATGACAACTAACGATATCAACAATTCTTATAATGTTGGAGCACACAATGACGTGAGGATGTGTTCTGACGTGATGATTCAATCAACGAAACCCACAATGAAGGAGATGAAACAATTCCTATTCTCTAACGACCCGACCGGTCGTTTTGAGCATTTACAATTCGCTCGACAGTTCTCGGGCATGACTAGCCCCGTATGATGTATTATGACTTATGTAAATCGTCGGTTTTGGTTTTCAGGATAATCAGAATAGATTTGGAAGAACAATTCTCAACTTGAAGCTTTAAATTTGAAAGGTTTAACCAAGTTTTGACTTTTTAGTTTTCGATCTCGGATTTGGATTTTTATGATTTTGTTAGCTCCGTTAAGTGATTTTAGACTTGGGAGCTCGTCTGAAATATGATTTGGAGGTCCGTGGAAGAATTAAGCTTGAATTGGCGAAATTGGAAGTTTGGTATTTCTCGGTCAGTAGTGGAAATTTTCATATCGGGGTCGGAATAGAATTCCACAAGTTGGAATAGGTTAGTAGTGTCATTTGTGACTTGTGTGCAAAATTTGAGGTCAATCGGACTTGATTTAATAGGTTTCGATATCGAATATAGAAATTGGAAGTTCTTAATTTTATTAAGCTTGAATTGGGATGTGATTCACGGTTTAGCATGTAATTTGAGGCATCGACTAACTTTGTGTCATATTATGGACTTGTTAGTATACTTGGTTGGGGTCCCATGAGGCTCATATAAGTTTTGGAAGAGTTTTTGGAAGATTTTGTCGTTTTGAGCATAAGCATGTAATGATCCAAAGGTCTATTTTTGGTTCTAGAGATCGAAAATTTGATTTCGAGACTTCCAAGATTTTGATAATGAATTATAGGAGTGATCTGGAAAGTTTGGTCTAATTTCATCAAGTCGCGATTGAATTTTTAATGTGAAACATGAGTTAATTGTTTAACGAGCGAAATGGGTATCACACTGAGCAAATGAGCTCCGAATTGGGTTTCGATTGAAGGACTATGTTCATATTATTATTTGTGACTCAAAGAAACATGAATCATAGAATTCCGAGTTCGTATGATGGAGTTAGAACCTTTTTAGCGACCAAAATTGGGTTTTTAATGTTGTTCTGTTTTTTAAAAGCTTATTTTAACGTTTTTTGGTGAAAGAACACGGCTTGGGGCGATTTTTTGAGCAAGAAATCATGGGGAATCTTGAGGTAAGTCACTTGTGATTATTCTACTCCATAATATTGAATTATCATCGAATTATCTGACTAGATTTCATATTTTTGAGGTGTAAATTGGGGATTTGGACCTAGAGATTTAAAAACAAAATTTGAAGGTTTGGAGGCCGAATTGTTATCGGAATTTAGTAATTTTGGTATGGTTGGACTCGTGGTTAAATGGATTGTTGGATTTTGTGAGTTTCGTCGGATTTCGATACATGGGCCCCACAGGCGATTTTGAGTTAAATTTCAGATTTTGTTGGAAAAATTAGTATTTTCATATGGAATTAATTCATATAATTAGTATTAACTGACTTGAATTAATTATGGCTAGATTCAGGTCGATTCGAGGGGCAAAGGCATTTCAGAGTAGGATTTTGCTCGGATTGAGGTAAGTAATGATTGTAAATCTAGTCCTGAGGGTATGAAACCCCGGATTTCACATTGTTTTACTATTTTGAGGTGACACACATGTTAGGTGACGGGCATGTTGGCGTACAAGCAGGTCCTTCTTCCGGAAGGCCACGGAAGTCCGTTGACACTCGACCTTTCAACAACAATAACTTTGTATCCGCTAAGGCTCAGGATAGGTTCGTGGCAAAGGAATCTAAGGCAGCCATACCCGAACGTGGCATAGACATTGACTCACTCCGACGTTACTGCCAAAGAATGTATATTGAGTTGATGCGGAGGAGATTAAATGTCTTCTTTGAAGAGCCCGAGGTGGCTAATGCCATGATAGTAAGGGAATTTTATGCGAACTGCCCAGAACACAACAATCATGTGGTCACGGTGAGGAAGAAGCAGGTAAACGCCTCTGTGAAGGCCATTCGGACGTTCTACCGGTTGCTAGGCCCGGTGGATATGTACGAGGATAGCTATGAAACATATGGCCGGCGCTATACTCAGTGGGATACGTTCCTCCCAATCAGTTGTGCTCCGAATGCCGAGATAAAATGGTACAAGTATGGGCAGAAGTTCACTCTTCAGCCCTCACCTTTGAGGCTAAATGTTGGCTCAACCTGATTAACAACCACCTACTCCCATCCCACAAAACCTTGGAGGTGAACATTCCTCGCGTGTGTTTAATCTAGTGCTTCATGACGGGCTGCGATTTTGACGTGGTCAGGCTTATGCATGAGGAGATGTTTGTGCACTGTAAGGATCAGAGGTATGGTTTCTTTTTCCCATCTCTAGTCACCAGATTGTGACTTGCATCTGGAGTACCGGGGAACTTGGCGGTCGATGGCAGAGTTCCAACGACGTACGCTTTCAGAGCTGATAGAGTCACAATTGGTAAGAAAGTAATGGTTGTTGATAATGATGAGGAGGAGAATGAATCAGATGAGGAAGCTGCGGAGGAACCACAACAACATGTAGAGGAGAAGCACGAACAGATGGAAGAGGAGCAGCCCAGTCAAGCGCAAGTTGCTGAGGTGGAGGGCCCGTCTAGAGCCCGTCGGAGTTATAGGCTAGACCACCTGGAGCGGGACATGGCGGAACTGCGCACTTCGGCCACCAACCTGGGTGCGCGAGTTGATGCTGTAGCTACCCAGCAGAAGAAATCTGACAAGAAAATCATGGGCTGGCTCGGGGCCCTGGATCACGTTTGTCATCTTGACCCAGGGACTGTCTCCGACCAGGACTGAGCGTTCAGGGAAGTCCCTTACCTCTCTATTTAATTTGATTACCATAAGGACATGTTCTCATTTTATGTGTGGGGTGGGGGGAAGGTTCCCTTGTACATGTATATATGTAGAGAAAAAAAAATTTGTAGTTATTTTCTTTATTTCTCTTGTGAGTTAGCATAATTGTTAGTTGTTGTTCATGATTTTCATGTGAGTTTGTTTTTGCAATGGTAGTGTAATTAATATTAAGTCGTCTTGCCCCGACGACGAATCCTTTTGACGAGGTTCTTGAGGGTCTAAGTCGACCATAAAAAAAAATACAGAATAATTTAGTGGACTCTTCCTAATGACGGAATTCTTAGAAAGTTTTCTTGAGGGAAGTTAGTCTAAAAGAAAACACACAAAAAAAAGTTTTTTTTTTTTTTTTTTTT
>MDKI01172852.1:0-22151 GCA_005239505.1 Nicotiana paniculata
TCTAGAGCTGAAGTTTTGTCTTTGTAACTGGGGAACTTCAACCCTGTATGCTGAAGTGGTTGTCTTTATAACTTGGGAACTTCAGCTGAAGTTTGTAACTGGGAAACTTCAGTGTCTTTGTAATTGGGGAACTTCAGCCCCGTATGCTGAAGTTTTGTCTTTATAACTAGCGAACTTCGGCTTAACTGGTGAACTTCAGCTCAGCGAGGGAAGGGGGAGCTGAAGTTATTTAAAAAGTGGGTACAAGTTAAAAGTTTTTAAGAAAACGGGTATAGGTTAAATGGAGGCGACCAAATAGGGTACCACGCGCAATTTTTACTACTTTATTTCTCTTCTATTTATTGCTTTAGCCAAACAAATTTATAAATAATTGTCCCTTTGAGAAACAAAAAGGAATTAGTTATTTATTTCAAATCTACCCTTGCTAATAAATGATCTATATAATTTTTTAAAAGATCTTATCTATCTCTAGCAAAATTTTGAGAAGAGATAAATAATAATTTAGTCAAATAATATTTATGATTAAGATTGTTAAAAAAAAGTCATAATGTATGTGCCAAAATCTTAAACAACAAATAAAAAATACCGGCTGGAGTGTATCCTTTTCTAATCTATTCATATTTAAATTTTCTTATATTTTGATTTCTTATTATTTAATAATTTTTAATCATGGTGTCTAAACTTATCTTATTTTTAGTAGTCTAAAGTTATATATTAGAGCAGCCCTTGTATATTGTTTACAATAAAAAAGTTATGTTTTCTTCTTCTTCTTTTTTTTCAAATGGTATCAAGCAATGGAATTTTTCAATTTAACTAGTTGATCCGTAGAACTTCTTTGTAGCATTGAAATATTTAGAATGATTTTACGTGTGGTTTTTACAATTTATTAGGATCTTTTAGAAGTGCTTTGCAACAAGCACAAGGATCAACAGAAATCCTGAAAATACTCCATTTTTTCAGAATAAGTTAACTTCAATGCAGTTAGTAATTGGTAAGTGGATGTCACTGCACTTCCCTTAACCAACAGTCTCGGGTTCGAGCTCTGGATATGAAAAAAACCTTGGTAGAGAGCGCTTTCCCCGAATGGGACCCTACGCAGCGCGAATCCGGATTGAAATTGAAGTTATGGTGGTAGTGTTGAAAGGAATAGTAGTGGCCTGCTTTCTAGGTGTTTGTTGGTCGTGCCAATGGCTAATGTGTTTTGAATTTTAATTTTTCAGACAAAATAAATATCGGTTATTCTCTAAATAGCGGTCTTAAAAATGACTATTTAGATACATTCCCCGGCTATATATCAAGCATGGACGTAGCGTAGTGATTATTCATATTTCTTAATTAGTCAAAGTCTTCTAAGAAAAAAAAATTTTAAGCTATTTGGAACCGATTTAAAAAATGTCACATTAAAATTTAAACAATAATTTAAAAAAAAAAAAAAAAAAATCAACAAATGAAAAAGAAAAAGCAAAAAATATATATATAACTACCACAACCCCAACTCCCCCAAACCAATACACAACGTGGACCTTCCCCACTTCCTTCACATACTAATAAAGTAATAACACAACTTCTCTTCAATCTTGTTATATATACATCCATTTTCTTTTCTTTTCTTTTCTTTTCTTTCTAACTCTCATTCATGGCTTCCTCAAGAATGTCTTTTTCAGCAAATATCAACAATTGTTATTCCTCTCTTTTTCTTCTACTTTTGTTGCTTATAACCCCATTGAATTTCTCTTTTTTGGAAGCTCTAAATCCTGAAGACGATATTGGGACCAAAGTCTGTGATGAAATATACGTAGTTGAAGAAGGAGAAAGTCTTCAAACTATATCCCATAAGTGTAATGATCCTTTTATATTGGAAGAAAATACTCAGATTAATGATGATGATGATGTTTTCCCTGGCCTTGTTCTCAAGATTACTTCATTAAACTCAAGAAAGCTAGGAAAACTATTCATAGAGTAATATTTAATTACTTCGTTTTTCTACCTTTCTTTGTTCTTATATTATTTCACCTTAGTTTCAAGTTTCTATTTATCCTCTCTTAGGTTTTTTTAATAGGATTTAACGTATGTAATAGTATTACTAGCATTAAGTAATTTTTAATTTTTACGCTCTCAGTACATTTTAGTTGGTTTTTATTAAACAAGCTACTTGGTTCATTTCAATGTTAGAAAATTTGGATTAGTGTAGACAACTATCTTGTTGTGTGTTAATTATTTAATTAACCTGACGGTGTAAAAAAATTATAATATTCCAGTTTTAGCTTAAGTTTTTTAGGAGTTTTCCAGAAAATACATCAATTTATTCTTGAATTAATCTTGCTTACAATATGTCCAACTGTTTGTTCAAATACATATTTCTTGCTTAAATAATTACTGATACCAAGTATAAATTCAGTTTTATTGCTCGTGAAATATACTAGTAAACGAAGATCTAACCAAAAATTATACTTGTGCTTATAATATCACTAGGTAGGTGGCTGACATAGTTTATACTACCTCAGGAAATCCCACATTATATTTGAAAAGGATCATCAAACAATGCAACATGATCACAAAGGTTCTAACACCAAGAAATCATGTAATTGATGAACAAGGAATGTAAAGTCAGAGCCAGCTTTCTCCTTAAACTTTATGATAAAATATTTTCTTAACAACTCCCACAGAAATGAGTTCCAAGGGAAGTCTTGGTCGAGCAGCAAACAATGGCTTCATAATGAATTGACAAAACAATTGTTATCTTGATGTTGCACTTCCACAAACAATATTCACAAGTTGTGCTCACAATGAAATAGTTGGCAACTCTCTGAAATCATCTATATTAAGCTTCACAAAGCAATCTTATGTCAAAATATTCTGAATGAGGAGAAAGGATAAAAAGCTATAACTTTTTCAAATACTGTATCTCACCCATTCCTTTTCCTGCATCAATTCTTCATATCTATGTTAGCCTCTTCTACCAAGAAAATTTTTCAGTTGCTTGACTGGATAAGTTTCTAACCTTACTCTTTTCAAACCTTAATTGCATAACTGCACTCTAAAAACAAAATGAATGGCGAGATTGATGCAATGATATCAATGTATATTCTTGAAAAAAGTTTATACAATCTGCATCAAAACGAAAAACAAGAACTAATTGCACTCAGCAAAGGCACATTCCTAGATTATCAAATAATAAAAAGGGATTTCTATACCACTTCCACAAAAAACAAGCATGCATCATGTGCTAGTAGTTTAAATTCTTCTTTTGGGCATTATTTTTACTTGTTTCAAGACTCTATGTTTCGCTTATGCTAATTGCAGATAACATATCTACTTAAGGATAAGATAAATACAGTTAACACTTTCCATTTTACTACTTGCGTTAGAAGTAATGCCATTAGCATATACTTAGGCTCGTCTTTTAGCTCATCTTCTGAGTGATGGTAAGTATAGTCTAGTTTTTTTTTTCACCTGGATACTTTTCTACATTAATTTTTACTTTCAGAAGCATCTGGATAGTTCTAAGAACAAGCTTCCCTTTAACTTCTTCTTTAATTAGTCTCTACGTAGCATCTCGTTGGATAAGTCAGATAAATTAGTCAAAAAGTGAAATAAGAAGGCGATTTCTAAATATTCCTACATGTTAAAGTGCTGCTTCTACAACAAACAACTAAAAAAATTATCCTTTATAATTACTTCAATACTATTATATGACATATTAGGTGAACTCTTGAAGTAAATAATTTAATAGCACTGATCCATCTCACCCAAGTGTCACCATAGCGATCTTCAGTCCAATTGGAGTACTTTAAGTGCTGTTTCCAAGACCTAAAAGGTAGGTACCACATAAGAGAGTTTGTTGAAATAGACTTACTTGCTTAAGACAAGAAGTACATAAAGATTGAAAATATTCTATAGCGGAAAGATTCCTAAGAAAAAGATTCACATTCCATGACCACTACAATGACAGAGTACTTGACATGAAAAAGGTAAATAGATGCAAAAAAACATATATAAATCTGGAAAACCATTTATATCAAATCTTGTTATCATAAAGTTAGACAAATCAGAACTGCTCTAACGAAAATACAGATGAAAACAAATGGCATACATTTAAAACATAGTTCTTTAACACAAATATAAAGAATAGAGATATGATGTTTACCGACATTGTCCACAAGAAGTAAATAATATACCTTTTGAGTGGTTGTAAGGATGGATCAGAACGTTGTGAAAAATCTGTTGAAAAGAAATACAACAAAATATTGTTAGTGGTTTGATCAAGGTAAAGACTTGCCCATGATTGAATCATAAATTAAGGTAAAAATGTGTATCAAGTAGCTAAGATTACAGTATGGAAGTATTAAAAGTCATTTATATGGACCTCATGTTGCACAAGTACATAAAAAAGGTATAACAACATATACAAAGGAAACAACCATTGCCACGAAGAAAGTCTTAGTGCATATGTCAATGCATGCGTTAATAAAGTTATCGCTGTAACTATCAAAAGTAATGTCAAGTATAGGTCGTTTTGGAGATAATCAAGCCTAGATATTAATATTAGCATTACATGAAATACAAATTATGGTGTTAAAAAACAGATTATCATATACGAAATTCTAAGAGGGCGGCGGGCTTCCAGTCCGCAAGCATATGGCAACAAAAATTCTTATAGTTTCTCCTTGAACATTTTACTACATCTTTTACAAAAATCTCTTGTCAACCAATGAAATGGAAAAGTGCGTCTGATTAGGTAGCTAAGTCATAACTGAGAGAATAAGGTTCAACATCAGCTTCAATTGTATATGTGCGTGTTTGGGTATGTTTATCATCCAAATATCTCTTTGTATTGACATTTAACTACCATATTTAACATCAATTTTAATAGTTATTCATCTGTAGTGACATCATTCTAAAATATGGATGAACACGAAAGATTAATGGATTTAAGTAGTAACTAAATCGATTGCAATATAGATTTAGAATCTAGGAGATAAATGCCATCAGTAAGGTGAACAGAGATTTTGGGATGCTTTTCATAATGCTGTTGAGCACAATGATATAGATAATTTTAGTTTCAATGATTTCACTCTCTAGAAAAGGCATAAAAGTTTCATAGATACTTGGCTGGGAGAAAAAGAAATGGAAATCTTACCCAATTTATGTCAAGAGCTTCTTTTAGCACCTTCAAGTTACTTCTTTTCCATTAATAGTGGGGTTTAGCTGCAAAATAAAATAAATTTAACCATAATACGCTAAACTATATAGCTAATAATTGCTTGTCCTCCTTTCTGAAATGATGTGAAAATTTAACATGGCTTACTCAAAATAAAAATAGCATTTACAAAATTGTTTGAATGCATACATAAGGCAAGACTTTTATATCAGCAATCTAGATTATGCAGTAACTTTATAGTGAACTCCACACTATGACCTCACAAGAGACCGCACATATATCACCCAACAAACAGATTCAAGAAGATAAGCAATCTTTCAAGTCTTTTCCAGAATAATCAGGATACATGATAAGTGATAATGGATAGGTCCTAAACCTAAACTATGCATTTTAGCATCAAGGATATATATTGTACTAATCGACATCATGGCTAACTTCTTCTCAAACTCATATGTCCATTCTGCAACTATAAGTTGCAAAAAATTGTGATCCCTGATTGATATAGAAATGGACTCTTAGTAAATAAGAAGAAAGATACAGAAGACAGAAATCTTTGCTTTTAGATAATTGAAAAGAAAATCTATGCTTCCAGATAAAATAGATATGACAATAGCTAATGAAACGCGTAGCTATTTGCAGCCTGATGAACACCTTCATTACTATTTTATTCCTTAGTTAATAGTGAAAACTCTCAAATAGATGCAAGTTTCATTTTTTCCAACTTTCTTAAAAAAGCCCTTGAGTCCTCTTTTGCATAGAATATAGGTGCACTTCTCAGACCATCGATGACAACATCACGAACCCAAGAATCAACAGAACCTCTGTTATTATCACAATAACCATCCTAACCTTAAAAAAATGTCTAGATAACCTCATTGTCAATGAAAAGAAACAGAGATATGCATTCTCAATAATTTTCTGATACGAATAAAACTTCACACACTGATGCAAGTGCTTTTGACAGAAAGCATCTGCGTTGTGGCATCTCTACACTACAAAGCATAATTTTCCATCAAAGAAGAACTGTGTAGCTTCATTCCTCATTAGAATGCAGTCAAAGTAGAAGAGGCACCTCTTAAAACCTCAATTCCAAGCTTCAGAAGGATATGTGAACTATCATTTAGCTAGAAACTTAAGTCTTTGCTCCCCTTAGCCACAAAATGAGTAGGAGTAAAGCACTTTACAACTCACTATTCAATTTATTAACATTGAGTAAGTGCCAATATCAATAGATTAACATGATTTTATCTCTCCTCTTCCACTCCGCACGACCTTATATTCCCATTGATTGCACTAAAGAAAAAGGTTAAATAAGATAGTTTCATTATTTAGAGATTATTACAAAGATAATTCAATTTCTACATTAATGACATCAATGTAACTATTCCTATAAGGCCCTCAGTGCATCAGCTTGCAAATATTATAACAGTAACCACCATGCATGTGAAAATCCAGCAATAGAATGTCCAAGCAAACAAAGAAGCCACCAGATACCCACCACAGGGTGCAAGTTAAGAAAAGCAAGAGCTGTAGAAAAACTCCATAAGTTCCAGCAGAAATATTGAAATCAAAATTTTGCACTTTCTGAATCGACGATGTAAGTTTTACTGGCCAATACAAAAGAGCCTAAAGATAGGTGAAGGTAAGATTTGTCTGAACCTTTCTTATTGAAGCATAAAAATTGAAAAATCAAGTTTGTTCCACAATACGGTAAGATGGTGCTAAAATATATATGTTGAATACTGAGAAAATTAAACTAAAAATCAGCAATCGGTACCAGAAGCTAAAGTTAGCTAAAAAAACCAGTGACATGGAAAAACTTGGTAAAAATTCTTCCTTTTAGTGAATCCATGGAAAACCCCAGTACTCTAACAAAATATTACTTTCGCTCGACAGTTTCTTAGAATGCATTGTTTCAAAATGAAACCAAACTTGGTAAAGTATCTACATGAATATAAATGGAAAATATTTGCTTGATGATTAGAAAGGCCATATAAACTATTTTACTAAAAATACGGGAAAATCGCTAAAAGAACAACAATCTTTTTAATGACGATGGTGTCATTTTCGACCCCATTAATGGATCACAGTCTTCAAGCAGCCCCTACTCAATCTTCGACTTATTTTGCTATTTATATTCATGTCTGCTACAGGATAGTGTTCTTCAAAATGAGTTCTTCTAAATCACTGCTTCTTTCGCCATTTACAGAAAATAGTGAATAGACCACATGCATGTGCTAAATTGTTAACAAATAAATCAAACTCACAAAAATTCCAAGAACAACCATCAGTGAATCCAGTAAACCGTCATTTGAGAAACGTTGCTACTGAAACTCGAAGAGAATCAGAAGGTACAAATGGATGATCTTGATTGTTGATACGAAGAACCGGAGCAAAAAAATCCATATTTTTTAGGGGAAAGAAGGACTAAGAAAAGAGACAAAAATTGAAAGAAAACTCTGCAGAAATAAAATTAATTACAAAGAAAAACAAACTCACCAAACGATAACCCAAGTGGAGGAAACGGCTGAAGAAAAAATACAGAGAAAGGAGAAGCAACAATTGACACATGGAAAGCTAAAAGAGCTAAAACGTCAGTGCAATTTACCATTGAAATACTATGTAATTACATTTATGCCCTTCGTCGTACTAAAGAGCCTTTCCTTATTATATATTTAATATTATATTATATATATAGTTAAAGTATAAATTCAGTTTTTTGCTTATAAAATATTAATCTATATTATATTAAAAAAACGAATGCCTTTACCGAAATATCACCCTTTAAAAAATAGGTCTAACACTGGATAAAATAGTCATTTAATATTTAAAAGTAGTCATTTAATTAATTCCCTAACATTAGGAGTTTGTATAATAAATTTTTTTCCTTATTTGAACTGTATTAAATATTCTGACATTTAAAACTTTAAAATCTTTAGTATTTTACCTTATATAAATTTTACACGTAATTAAATATAAATAATAAATAAAGGAGAGAATAAGAACATTAAAGAAAGAGAAAGTACGTTTGGCTTTTGATAACATGGAAGTTTCTTTAAATTTCTTTAAAACTTGTATACATTCTGATTTCTTTGAAATTCTTCTATATTAGAATATTCAAAAAATATATAGAAGACTATTCCACTAATAATAGTAGTCTATATTAGATTAGTTTTCAAAGCTTTTAAATCAGTAATTACAATTGTTTGGAATATTGAGCATAAATTGGTAACAAACTCCAAAATTATCAATTATTCCAACAAGATAATTTATAAATCTACTTCTCTAGATAGTATTAAATTTAGTAGAATTTTATCGAGTTTCTTGACTATAATTATGTCTTTTAAAAGAGAATTTTATTGTAGACTTTATTTATGGTATAAAGTGATTCTTAAATATTTGAGATTCACAAAGAATTATCATTTCTTTTTTCCATGGATAATTTTTCACCTAACGACTTTTTACTATTTGAGAAAAAAAATGTTATTGAATAAAAATATAATTGCAATTAAATACTTAAAATTTGTCGGCTTGTTGTTGCTGAATTTCTGTTGGATCTGCTGAGCTTTGCTCTTCCATTAGCCTTTATTTGGCCATTGTTTTCTCTGTTTATCTTGCTTTTAAGGTACACACTAGAATCCTCTGTATTCTTGCTTGACTATATTGATTAATTGATTAGAATTGCTTCTGAATTTGTTGGATGAATTTTATTTAAATTCAACTATTGTGTTTATGAATCAGTAACATCTTATGGTGTTATGAAATATTTGTGTTTGATTCCAATTTTGCAAACTTGTGTTGTTCCACGAAATCAAGTGCATTAATTCAAATGGGTTAAGTAATCTACCAGGAGAGTTTAGATGGCGTTATCTTTTGATTACAGTGGTTCAACTCGCAATAGCATGTTTGTTTAAACATATGATATTGTTAATTACCATTTCCAGATTTTTTTTTGGTTTATAGTCATCTTTGTAATGTTTAAGAGTGGAAGAGGTAGCAACATTATATGTATGACTTAAATTTATGGATTCAGCTATTAATTGGCTTGGATTTGTGAACATTGAAGCAAAAAATGGAACTTCAAGAACGTTGGTGGACTGGTGCTAGCCAACTGCACATAAGATTTGGGTTAAAAGCTTTTTGAATATTGTCTCTAGCCAATTCAATATATTAAAAAATGTATTTGAAACATATGTTATTGATAGATCTGGTTCGTTTCCTTCTTCTTGTAGCTTTGAATTTGTATAACAAATCTTGAGGCTTAGAAAAATAATTCAAATGCGCTAGTTTCTTTAGGCGCGATTAATAATAAATCATCGTGACTATGAGTACGGTTCCCGTGGCATAGTCATGATACATAAATTCTACTCGGGTATGGCAACTCATGTCTCCGACTCTAACTCGAAATAATATTAAAATCACATGTTGTAATCGCGGGTGCATTTCATGTGGTGCGGTTACGATGTGTCCCAAAACAACAAGTGTACGCCATCGTGACTTGTTTCAAGATAAATCCATAAATATTAAAAGCGGTTAAAATTAAAAAGGCTAAATGCACAATAGGCTAAAACATGTAAATAACCAAATAATTTAGGCCAAATACTAATAGTTAAGCGACCGTGCTAGAACTACGGAACTCGAAAATGCCTAACACCTTCTCCCGGGTTAATATAATTCCTTACTCGGATTTCTGGTCGCAAACAACTTAAAACGGAGTCTAAATTTCCTCGGTTTGGGATTTCAATAAACGGTGTCCCAGAACATGGTCAAAAAATCCGGGTGGCGACTCTGAAAACTAAAATAAATTCCAAATTCGAATAATGTCACTTTAATTGGAAAAACTCTCTTATTACTCCTTTCATAAATCCGGGGTAGTGAAAAAAGAGTTGTGACAATTAGTATTATTTAAATACTAATCTCACTTGAAAAATGACACTTCCAAACTAAAGACACACTTCCCGTTCTAACTTTAGTCATTCTTTGAAATACATTTTAAGTTGAATTATTTGACTGGTGATTGAGTATTTCATTTTTTATTAGTTATATACAACAAAACATTCATTATTTTCAAGAACTCATATTTTTATTTTATATCTCATGAAAGAACTTATATGAAAGTAAAATGTCTACTACATTGATAATCCCATTTTAATTTGATCTTCCACTGCAGCTCAACGCCAAATCTTCAATTATTCAACACAAATTGCTCAAACTTTTTCATATCTCTTTGCATTGTAAAAAATGGACAGTTCAAAAGCTGATCAGCAGTTGGCCTCTTTTCTGGATCCTCAGCAAGACATTCAATTACCATACTCTCAAACTCCTCTGAAAACACTTTTTCTTTTCTTTTAATCAAATCCAAACCTTTCTTGAATTTCCCTTTTTTCTTCAGCATTTTTTCAAGTGATTTTGGCAATTTCTTCTTTTCCCTAATTATCTTCTTGATTATACAATCCAAGTCTTGTCGGTTTTTCACTGGTAACTCTCCATACCCTAATTCCAGTGCCGTTATTCCCAATAGCCAAATATCAGATTTTGGTCCATTATTTGTAGCATTATCTTTCTCAAAAACCTCTGGTGCAGAACCCCATTTAGAAATACTCTTAACATCCAAAAAAACACAACAACTGGAACCACCTTCTTCTTCTTCTTCTTCTTCTTCGGTATTGATGTTTTCTGAATTATATACTGATGCTGCAAATGCTAATTTGATCTTGATTTCGTCATTACTATCACCAATGTGAACAAAAATATCTCCAGCATTGAAACTTGTATGAACCCTTCGAAGAAGATGAATATCTTTTAGACCAAGAAGTGATTCTTTAAGAACAATAGCAATACAATCCTCCGACAAAATTTTCTGCGTTCGAGTAGAAAGAATATAACGAAGAGAACCTTCTGACATATATGGCAATGAAACGCATAAAACTTCATTACTATCGAAATAATTCTTGACTGCTATTAAATTGCCACGAGGATTAGTAAAACTCGTTTGAGCTTCTAGTTGCAACTCCACACATTCATTTTCATGATTCTTGTTAATGGTTTTCAATGTGACGTGGCCAGAAGGGACAAGTGTACCATTTTCCATAGATTCGGAATGTAAAGCTTTGTAAACTCGGCAACAACCATAAGAAGAAGAACCAATTTCTTTGTTGAGAAGGTAAGTGTCCTTAGTGTTTGGATCAATAATGGTCTTGCCAACTTTTCCTGGCTGATAATCTTTTGGCAGACTTGATGATTTAGACCTACGCATTTTGTTGAAATGGATGGATTGGGTTCTGCTTATTTTCTTGAACAGAAAATCACAAGTTGAGAAAGTTAGGATTGGTTTGGAGAGGAAGAGAAGATAATGAAGATGGGAACATGTATTTATACAGCTTTGACTCTTTGGGCAGTTATTCCGCGCGCCTTAGTTCAAGAAGCCGTTATGATTCTTGCCCTCTTTTTTTGTTCTTTTAATATTTCCTTTTTTGATTTTTTTTTTTTTTTTGAATGGGCGAGTTTTCATGTTTTAAAATACGAACATTAGTTTGTTATTATTCCCACGTCCAACCTGTGCTAATATCACTGTTCAAATTGACTGAGTGTTTTAACTAAACGAAATCACACAAAAGAAAGAAAAAGGACAGTCTACTCGGGCGCAGGGAGAAAAATATTAAGGGGTATCATATTGTCACCTAAACTACTATAAAAATTAATTCTCCAAAATTCTTTAGTCTAAAAACAGTAAGCATATATTGTTAGAGTGAAATGGGTCAAATATTGCTTCTGTACCATTTAAAATTGAGCAACTTTGTTATTAGTTAAACTTTTTGTCTCATATGCCCTCGTTATTAATTCGGAACAAATGTCATTTTTATTCTTGACCCCTAACAGTCTTCCAACTTGAGGGTAATTTTGAACTATATTCTAAAGTTGCGCGGAAAATTTGGACTTTTTCTCGAAAAATTTGAACATTAACGAGCCCAACCATTTTCATATATGTTGGAGCTTCTATTCCGACAAAAAATACAAGACGATTTACTAATAACAAAAGTATGGATGAAGGAAAAGTGTAACGAAAAATTGAGCATTTTAAATAATGTATGGACAAATTTGTGCCTTTTCCCTTTTGTAATTTAATTTAATGGCAGAAATTACGTTCTAATGGTCAAGGTAAATAGGCTTATGAATCTTTGTGTAAGCCAAATGCACATATATGATATGCGGAAGATGAGACACTACGTATCTATTTTAACGTTGTATATGGTAGAAATCGGGGCTATCCAATTCACTATTTGATCGAGACCACGATGTTGCTTCGAAGAACCGAGGCGGTGAGTTCGAGATCGGAGTCTCTCTCGAGATCAAGGTTAGTATCGATCGAAGCCAAGGGAGATAAAATCGGGGATAGCTTAATAACAGAAAGAGCGAGATATCCGTAATTGGTCGAGGATCATGGCGTGCATCTCGAAACAGATAATCAGTAGCGGTTAATTAACTGTTTATGCGATTTCCTTCTGTAAATAGAAATATACCATAAATAGGATTCATCTACTATATAAAGAGTAGTTCCAGTCATTTGTAATCATCATCATTCACTGAGAAACACTATAAAATTCTTTCTTCCTTGCTTACTATTCATCAGAATTACTTTATCTTTATTTTTCTTATACTATTATCACCTCGAGATTATTTTAATTCGAGGTCGAGGTTCAGCTCGCACACTGGTTTGTTTATTTTACAGTTCAAATCTGTCAGTTACTTCCTCATTTATCAATTGGTATTGGGTGAAATCACATATCCTTAAAACCACAATATAAGTTTAATTATTATCCAAATTTATGGATAAACAGTTTAGTGTCCACTATGGGGCTAAGGATAATAGTGATTATTCAAGACTGATGATTCTGATACCACACACTACTTTACGCTTGTTCTTGCCAAGTATTTTTGCTTTCAGGTTAAAAACATGCCAACACAAACCGCACCCACACATGGTGACAATGGCCTCGGATTTCACGGGAAAAATGACAATGTAATTGCTCCAGTGGTCAAGGTGCCAAGAGCTGATCTCGGGGGAGCACAGGTTGCCAACCCAGTCGACGTCAGTTCACACATTGCTTGGAATGCGAATCTGGGCGCGGACCCCGAAGAGAGTGCACGCAGAGAAGGCCGATCTGGTGGTCAAGGTGCACATGGCGAAGGATATGGAGGATTCAATCTTCGAGTGATATTCGATATGCTACAGTCCCAACAAGCCGCTATTGCTAGCTACAAAATCAGCATCGAACTCCGAGTAGGGTCGAACCGAAAATTGCCCGCCGGACCGAGCCAGTACGAGAATGGTTGAATACTAATGAATCGGGGACTGACCCTGCAATAATGAAGATGTTCGAGGAGCTCACCAAACGAATTGAATCGGGAGAGAAGAAAATTGAAGCAAATGATAAGAAAGTGAAAACGTACAATTCTCGGGTTGATCAGATACTGGGGGCACCTCCAATTTTGAAAGGAATGGATTCAAAGAAATTTGTACAAAAGTCGTTCCATCCAAGTGCGGCTCCGAAGCCTATTCCCAAGAAATTTCGTAAGTTAGAAATCCCAAAATACAATAGAACCACTGATCCCAACGAGCATGTCACCTCCTACGCGTGCGCCATCAAAGGTAACAATTTGGAAGATGATGAGATCGAGTCAGTTTTGTTAAAGAAGTTCGGAGAGACTCTATCGAAGGGGAAATGATTTGGTACAATAATCTACCGCCAAATTCCATTAACTCATTCTCCATGCTCGCGGATTCTTTCGTAAAGGCACATGTCGGGGCC
The DNA here is from genome assembly GCA_005239505.1 of Nicotiana paniculata. Classification (NCBI taxonomy): domain Eukaryota; kingdom Viridiplantae; phylum Streptophyta; class Magnoliopsida; order Solanales; family Solanaceae; genus Nicotiana; species Nicotiana paniculata. The sequence goes on from MDKI01172852.1 coordinate 13,972, forward strand.
ATAAAGGTTGCGACAAGGAAATCAGACATTTTCAAAGTAAAGCAGAAGGATAATGAAATGCTTAGGGACTTCGTGTCTCGGTTCCAAATGGAATGCATGGATTTTCCACCAGTCACAGATGATTGGGTTGTTCAAGCCTTCACTCAGGGGTTGAATGAACGAATTTCGATAGCATCACGTCAACTGAAGCAAAACTTGATCGAATATTCTGTGGAAACCTGCACTGATGTACATAATCGATACCAATCGAAGATCAGAGTTGAAGACGACCAATTAGGACTCCTTCCGATTTTGTATATCCGAACAGGTCTGCAACCAGAAATCAGAGAGATATCGATAGGGAACCTCGGTCTAACAAAGACCAATATCAACCATACATCGCAGGAACGATGGTCCCGGATGCAATTCCGCCCGAAACGATCGAAGAAGTGATTGAGGACAGAGTTCTCGGGGACTTATGAGCAAAAATGGTTTTGATAAACACGCCGATCCTACAGAGGCACCTCGATTATCAGAGTATAGCTTTAATGTCGACGCATCAGGTATAGTATCGACAATTGGAAGAATCAAAGATACTAGCTGGCCCAGACCCATACAGACTGATCCTTCCCAAAGAAATCCCAATCTGATGTGCAAGTATCACGACACACATGGCCACAAAACCCAGGATTGTAGGCAACTGAAAGAAGAGGTAGTCATCCTCTTCAACGAGGGTCACATTCGAGAGTTCTTAAGTGATCGAGCCAAGAATCATTTCAGAGAAAGAGACGCCAACATGAAAAATGAATAGGAAGAGCCACAACATGTGATCCATATGATCGTCGGCGGGGTCGATATTCCACAAGGACCCATGTTCAAATGCACTAAAGTATCAATTACTAGGGAAAAACAGACCCAAGATTATGTGCCAGAAGGCACCGTATCATTCAACAATGAGGAAGCAAAAGGAATTTCTCAACCCCCACAACTAAGCTCTGGTAATTTCTATCTTTATGAATACATTTCAAGTTAAGCGTGTTTTAGTGGATCCAGGTAGCTCGGCAAATATAATCCGATCGAGGGTCGTGGAGCAGCTCGGCCTACAAGATCAAATTGTACCCACAGCTAGGGTCCTGAATGGTTTCAACATGCCATCGAAACAACTAAAAGAGAGATTATTTTACCGGTGAATGTGGCTGGAACTATTCAAAAAACCAAGTTCCATGTATCGAGGGCGACATGAGGTAAAACGCCCTACTCGGGAGGCCCTGGATTCACAATATGAGGGCAGTCCCTTCGACTCTCCACCAAATGATGAAATTCCCGACACTGGACGGGGTGAAAACAGTATATGGGGAGCAACATGTAGTGAAGGAAATGTTCGGGGTCGATGAGGTAATACCAATATCGACACTATTGACGTCAAATGGATCAGAGTTCAAAGGAAAACAGGAGGCCAAATAGCAACCACAACCACCAGTCTCGACTGAATCGGAGAAGTAGTGAATGGAACAAGAAGACGGAGATTATTGGATCCCTCGATCCTTCATTATTCCCGAAGATTCCGACGCCACCAAATCAACTATAGAAGAGCTGGAACAAGTTATATTGATCGAGTACCTGCCCGATCGAAAGGTATACCTGGGTACGATGTTAACCCCCGAACTCAGGAAGAAAATCATTAAATTTCTCATTGATAACATGGATTGTTTTGCTTGGTCCCACTTAGGCATGACAGGGATCCCGCCAGAAATAACAACACATCGATTGAGTCTGGACCCAAAGTTCAAGCCAGTGAAATAAAAGAGAAGGCCCCAGGCCGAGGTAAGACATGCATTCATTAAGGACGAGGTAACTAAACTTCTCAAAATAGGATCCATTCGGGAAGTAAAATATCCCGAATGGTTAGCAAATGTATTCGTAGTCTCTAAAAAAAGGAACAAACTCACGATGCGTGTAGATTATGAAGATTTAAACAAGGCATGACCCAAATACTCTTTTCCTCTGCCTAATATCGATCGCATGATCTATGCCACGGCCGGCCATGAGACCCTTAGTTTTCTCGACGCCTACTCCGGGTACAACCAAATTCAAATGAACCCGGAGGACCACGAAAAGACTTCATTCATCACTAAATATGGCACATATTGCTATAACGTAATGCTTTTTGGGCTAAAAAATGCCGGTGCTACCTACCAACGCCCAGTAAATAAAATGTTCGAAGAACAAATAAGTAAGTCAATGGAAGTATATACTGATGATATGCTAGTTAAGTCCCTGCGTGCAAAGGACCATTTGATACATTTACAGGAAATATTCAAGATATTGAGAAAATACAACATGAAACTCAACCCCGAGAAGTGTGCTTTCGAGGTCGGTTCGGGCAAGTTCCTCGACTTTATGGTGTCAAATAGGGGGATCGAGATCAACCCCGATAAAATCAAGGCTATCGAAGACATCACAGTTGTAGACAACATTAAAGTCGTGCAAACGCTGATAGGGCGGATAACTTCCTTAGGTCGATTCATCTCGAGATCGTCAGATCGGAGTCACAGGTTCTTCTCACTACTTAAAAAGAAGAACAATTTCGCTTGGACCTCGGAATGCCAGCAGGCTTTAGAAGAATTAAAATGATACCCCTCGAGCCCACTATTGCTTCATACTCCAAAGGCAAATGAAAAGCTCTACTTATACTTAGAGGACTCGGAAATCGCGGTAAGTGGTGTCCTAATCCGAGAAGAGCAAGGTACGCAATTTCCCGTTTATTATATTAGTCGAATCTTAAGCGAGGTCGAAACCCGGTATCCGCACTTAGAAAAATTGGCACTTGCCCTAATAAGTTCCTCTAGGAAGTTAAAATTGTATTTTCAATGTCACTCAATATGTGTGATAACCACTTAATGTTTTACATAAGCCCGAGTTATCGGGCCGATTGGCCAAATGGGACGTCGAACTCAGTGGGTATGATATCTAATATCTACCCCTAACAGCCATCAAGTCTCAAATTTTAGCAGACTTCGTGACCGACTTCACGCCAGCCTTTGTACCCGAAGTCAAAAAAGAACTTTTGATAAAGTCGGGTACATCATCGGGGGTGTAGACCCTTTTTACAGACGGTGCTTAGAATGTGAAAGGGTCCTGGCTAGGCATCATTGTGAAGCTGCCCACGGGAAACACAATTAGGCAATCTATAAAAACTTCTAAATTGACTAACAATGAGGCCGAGTACGAGGCCATGATTGCAGGTCTCGAACTAGCTAAGATCTTGGGAGCAAAGGTCATCGAAACTGAATGCGACTCCCTACTGGTGGTAAACCAAGTAAACAGAACCTTCGAGGTTCGAGAGGATAGAATGCAACAGTATTTGGATAAATTGCAGGTGACGTTACATCGTTTTAAGAAATGGACTTTGCAACATGTACCTCGAGGCCGATGCCCTTGCGAATCTGGGATCATCAGTCGAGGACGACGAAATCAGTTTGAGGACTGTCGTTCAACTCTCGAAGTCAGTGGACAAATAAGGCCACGCAAAAATAAATTCCACGAGCCTAACCTGGGATTGAAGGAATAAATATATTGAGTATTTGAAAATGGAAAGCTCCCCTCGAACCCTAAGGAATCAAGGACTCTAAGAACAAAAGCTGCTCGATTCACATTGGCTGAGGATGGAACACTATACAGGAGAATGTTCGGTGGACTGTTGGCAGTATTCCTAGGACCGGGCGACACCGATTATGTCCTATGAGAAGTTCACGAGGGTACTTGCGGGAACCACTCAGGTGCCGAATCACTAGTCCACAAAATCATCAGAGAAAGGGTACTATTGGGCCAGTATGGAAAAAGACATTAAAGAATTTGTTTGAAAATGTGATAAATGTCAAAGGTACGCATCAATGATCCACTATCCCGGAGAGCAACTTCATTCAGTCCTATCCCCAAGGCCATTTATGAAATGGGGGATGGATATCGTCGGCCCTCTACCATCGGCCCCAGGTAAAGCTAAGTTCATTCTATTATGACTGACTATTTCTCTAAATGGGTTGAAGCACAAGCCTTCGATAAAGTTAGAGAAAAAGAAGTTATAGACTTCATTTGGGATCACATCATATGCCGATTCGGGATACCTGCCGAGATTGTATGTGACAATGGAAAACAATTCATCGGCAGAAAAATAACAAAGTTTCTCGAAGATCACAAAATAAAGAGGATATTATTGACACCTTATCATCCCAACGGAAACGGAAAGGCCGAATCGACAAAGAAGACTATCATTCATAATCTAAAAAAGAGATTGAATGACGCCAAGGGAAAATGGAGAGAAATTCTACCCGAAGTCCTTTGGGCATATCGAACAACATCAAAGTCTAGTACGAGGGCAACACCTTTCTCCTTAGTATATGGCGCCGCAGCCTTGATCCCGGTCGAAGTTGGGGAACCCAGCGCCAGATTTTGATACACAACAGAAAAGTCGAATCACGAGGCTATGAGTACGAGCCTCGAACTACTAGATGAAAAATAAGAAGCCGCCCTCGTTCAAATGGCCGCGCAAAAATAACACATTGAAAGGTATTATAATCGAAGGACCAACCTTCGCCACTTCAGAATTGGGGACTTGGTTCAGAGAAAAGTCACCCTAAACACTCGAGACCCTAACAAAGGAATACTCGGCCAAATTGGGAAGGACCGTATCAAGTCCTCGATATCGTCGAAAAGGGATCATACAAGCTTGGCACGATAGATAGCGAGCAACTACCAAATAATTGGAACATCTCACTCCTCAAACGATATTATTGTTAAGGTATGACCTTCTCCTTTTTCATTTACATTTTACACTAACTTATTTTCAGGTGTTCGAGCAAAAGTATCGAAATCCTCTTCAAGCAGGAAGATATTAGAACCTTGAAGCACTCGTTGCACTATTTTTCCCTTCGATCAGTTATTATCCCAAATGGGGTTTTCCGGTAAGGTATTTAATAAGGCCACCATTGTTCATGCTGACTTAGAGTATTCGAGGTTTCTTTACAATCAACCTTGAATACTGGGGGGCATCACCCTCGGATGTTATATTTTCAAGGAAAATACTTCATGTAAACATGGTCTCGATAGGAAAACTTTGTAACGGGCCAAACGATCGAATGAACCGTGTCCGTATAGATTACTTGAGCCCTAATGACAAAACATGTACGCATGTATGAACTATTGAAAGAAGTACTTTTTCCTTACCAGATGTCATGTGCCTTAATGAAAATTTCTACTTTACAAGTCCATACTTATGGTTTCTTGTGAAAATTGGCTCAAGGGCCGAGTACAACTACACCTCAAACGATCAACCCTAGACTCGGGGACTGCCGTAAAAAATCAACATGTTCGAACTATCATACTTCGAAACCATAAGACCTAAAAGAGGCAACCCTCGATTTTATAGGCCAAGGCCACCATACTCGAGGATTAACACTTTAAACAAGTTCAAAGTGTTATTAGGAAAGTAAGACAAGAGGCATACCTAAAGGATACGGGCAAACTGACGCGGCTCAGAGACATTTGAATTCTGCAATAAAAACAGGCTTTCAATTTTTTTTGAAAATCAGTCAAAAAAGGATAACCTCGGCAAAATAATCAAAGGGCTTCGACAATATCAGCCCTCGAAAAACGTTAAAATGTATTAAATTGTTTAAATATAAATTTGTGTTAAGACATAAAAAGCAAAGGGTTTCGATCAATATTAACCCCTCAAAAAACCCAATGGGTAAAAAATTCATGCTAAGGCATAACAAAATTCCTATATATAAGAATCTCTAAGCCGAAAAGAGGAAAAATCCATTCTTCCGAGGCCATATCGGCCCGATTCAAAGATCCTATGGGCCATTACATTTTTGAGTTCGAGAATCCATTCTCACTCAATTCAAACCTAAGGGTTTTACTACTTTGAGTTCAAATAAAAACTCACTCGACTACAGTTCGAGAATCCATTCTCATTCAATTCAAATCTAAGGGTTTTATTACTTCGAGTTCGAGTAAACTCACTCGACTATGAAGGCAGTGTTAGTCTGGCTTCGGCCAAGTTGCCCAAAAGTCGAAGTATTAAACATATTATTTACAAAGCATAAAGTATGTTAAAATTTCACAAGGCACAAAGTAGATTTGAAAATATCACAAGGAAAAAATTGAGACGGAGTTCAAGAAAGGAAATATTTTATATATTTGAATAAAGGTATTTACAAAGGACCGACAAGGGTCCTACACAAAAGAAAAGAAAAAATACAAGAGCCTTAGCTATGCTCGGGGCTGACTACTTCCTCGGGGGAAACTTCCTCCTCGGACCCCTCACCATTATTGGACCCGCTCTTTCTACCTTCATCGTCATCACCGTCGTCGGAAGAGGCCAATAGCCTGACATCGGCTTCATGCATCTTTTCCTGAGCTATCTCCTCAGAAAGGTCGAAGCCTCGGGCATGAATCTCCCCGAGGGCCTCTCTCCGAGATTGGCATTTTTCTAGCTCAGCAGTCCATTGTTCTCGATCGGTAGCCTCCCTTAGTTGTGCTTGAGCAGCCTCGGCATCAGCCAGATATATGAATACCGACTTGTCAGCATGGGCCTTTGCTTTTTCAGCCTCAGCTTAGGCCTTAGCAAGTTCAGCCTCGAGCTCCTCGATCCTCTTGGCATGAACCAAGCACTTCTTCCTAGCATTCCGAAGTTGGACTTCGGCCGATGACAATTAAGCCAAGGCGGTCTCTTTCTCCACAGCAAAGCGATCCATGCCTTCCTTCCACTTATAGCAGTCAGCTTTTGCTTGATCAACCTCTTTCCGGAATAGCTCGATCTTCTCAACCTTTTGCTGCAACTGTAACATTGAAGCATTAGTTTCCACCCTTGAATCGAGCCCGTATTTTCCAAGAGAATTGTTACCTGCTCGTTCAGCCCGGTTTCCTCCTTACGGCCCTAGCCAAACCAACTCGGAGGTCTCTGATCTCCTTATACTTCTGTCCACAGAGGAGCTTGAGAGCATTCCTCTCCTCCGAAAGCCGTTGGAGATCAGCCTCACATTGGTTTATGTTGGCCCGGGACTTAGAAAAAGCCTGCATAAAAAAGGAGTTAGAAAGAGAAAAGGAAAAATGAAAGCTACATCAACAAATTTCATACTTACTCGACTCAGAAGACGCTGGGCCTCTTCGAAGAGGTTGGATGCATCATTGAGAATGGAGGCATCATCAACCCCGTAAAGCAATCGCGAAAAGGATCCTCCTCGCCGGGGACTCCGCCTATTTCAGGAGTCCTTATGGCCCTGTAGACGCGTAATTTTTGACCTTCCCCGAGATATTATACTTTTTAGCATTTAAATATTTTGCTTAGGTCTAATATTTCTATTTTAACTAGTTATAACTTTTTCACTTTATTTTAGCACAAAAATTTAAAAAATACAAAAAATAATTTCATTTTTTTCTCTATTTTAGGTATTTTTAGAAAATATCAGTTTTAAACCATTTTTATTTTATATAATCTTGAAAATATCAAAAATAGCTTCATGTCATAATATTTGATTTTACAATTTTCATAATATATTAGTGAAAGAAATTAGTATCTTTATTCTTGTAGAATTAAAGGTCTACTTCTAAGACAAATTTGGCCCAAACCTAAGCCCAATGCCCTCCCCCTTAGCCAAACTCGCCTGACCCATTTACTTACCAAACCGACCCGCCTAAAAACCCTGTTAATCCTAGCCATTGATTCAATTTAATTCAAAGGTCCATATTAATCCCCACACTGATATAAATTCCTTATCTCCAAACAAACCCTAACCCTAAAGAAACCCTTACCCAGCCGCATCCACCCCTTCACCCTTGTCACGACCCAAATCCCCAACCTTAGGGATCGTGATGGCGCCTAACACCACACTTGCTAGGCAAGCCAATGTTAGAATTCGAGTAACTAATTTTCTTTGATTATTTTCTTAAGCATCAATAAATAAATTTAAAGTGAACTTAATTTAAATGATTTTCAATGATAAAATAATAAATTATTGAATAAAACAAACCACGAACTAATTATATAAATAACTCTAACACTACCCAGGATCTGGTGTCACAATTCACGAACTACTAATGAATACTACAAATACTGGCCGAAAGAAATAATGTACTTGTTCTGAATAAAATAAAACAACGTTTATGGAAATAGGAGAAGACTCTCGGGATCTGCGAAC